>APFE031160721.1:0-83232 GCA_000404065.3 Pinus taeda
ATTAAGAAGTATAGAGAATAAATTATAGTGTTGCGAGTTTAACCACGCAATTGACTAGTAGTATTGGCGAATGAATCTCATGAATTTCAAGGTTGATATATTTTAGAATCGGGTTTCATAAGACAAATTATATTATTTGAGTATCAACTATGGTAGGGTGCATAAATGATGAATCTAAACATTGAGGGAAAACTAAGGGCATAGCGAATATTCGATACAATATGAGAAATAGATTTCTATTTCAGTTTATGTTCTAGAATATGGGCACAACTACCCTTGCTCATGGAGTGGGGTTACATGTGATGGTTTGAGAAGAGTTTTGGGCCTCAACATTAGTAGTAGCATGGATTTCTAGACTGGGTGTTTTTTCTCTTCCATGTTTGAAGCAGGGGATGGGAATAACAACCCTGTCTAGTCCTGCTCTAAGTTTCTACACTTTGCTACATTTGGAATAAAACTTTCAGCAAGTTGTTTGAGAGCTTAGATTTTCCAAAATCGATTCCTCCAATTTACTTATCTTCTGCTTCATCACTTTGTGGTAAAAAATGGAGTATTCTAGATTCTTTGGCTAGGTACTAGGGAAGAAATTAGGTGGCCTATAGGATTACATGTAAATTGTATCTATTTGTTGCAAATTTGACAGTTTTGTGCATTTTATTACTACCTTATAATGCAATCTTTGGAAAGATTCCAAGAGAGATTGCAAAACTAACGGCTTTGGAAACACTTGAAGTTCATGAAAATTCTTTTATTGGCTAAATTCTATCAGAATTAAATGAATTGAGTACCTTATAGTGTGATAGACGAGTATAATTATTTTACTGGAAACATCCCTACGAAGCTTGGAATATGTCACAAATTACAAATATTAAATCTACGAAGCTTGGCATGTGTCACAAATTACAAATATTAAATCTAGCAGAAAACATGCTAAATGGGTCAATTCCGCCAAGTCTTGGAGATCTTCTAGAGCTGAAATTCTTATCTTCATGTTTCAATCAACTCTTTCGAGCGATATAAGCAAATTTACTGAGAAGTTTCCAATCCCTTAAGCAACTTGTTGATTACTGAAATTTTTGTGTAGCTGGTGAATTATTCTAGACTTCATTATATTTCCCTATGTTCAAATATTTTAGATGGATGTATCCCACTAGAGATTGGAAAACCTTCCATGCATGAAGCACTAGATGTTTCAAGGAACTTCCTCACACATGATATTCCCAAAGAGTTGGGCGATTTCCATGAGCTTTCAGTACTTGTGCTCACAAATCAACTGGACTACACTCTGGGCAGAAATTGTATTGATTTTGATCCTATCAACGACCTATTAAATAGTGACAAAGGAGAGCTCAAATATTTTCAAGGAGATATTCCTACCAATATTGTTACACTTCCCCAGCTTAAGATTATTCTGGCTCCACATAAAATTTGAATGGTCCCTTACCTAAGGATTGGGGTGAATGTAGAAGCTTGGAGATCCTTAATTTGGGTCAAAATATTTTGACTGGTTGAATTCCTACAACATTGGGTATATGTAGGAACTTGTATTTTCTTTACTTGAGTGAAAATCAACTCGAAGGGGTGATTCCTGAATTTCCAGTTTCTTGTGTTCTTTTCTTTAATGTCAGTGGCAACAAATTATTAGGCAAAATTTCAACCCACCAGATTTATGGCTACCCCAAACAATCATTGCTCTCAATAAATTACTTTTTCAATAGTTCACAAACTCAAGTCACCTCTGTTTCTCTTTATTCAATTCTCTTCCTATATGGTTCTTGGGGAAGAAATCCATTCACTTCCATTCTATTTGAGGGTTTGATAGTGCTTCATGATTTCACATTAACAACTTCACTGGTTTTCTTCCTCCGCCACTAATAGATGAAGGGATGATGAAAGAACAACCATATTATGGATTATTATTAAATGGAAATCAATTTACAAGGAATATTTCTAGCTCCCTTTTTTCTTCATGCTATAAATTTCAAATTCTTGCAGAGGTAATAGGGAATTGTAAATCATTGAAGTGCTCAGAGGCCTCATGTAATCAAATTAAAGGATCAATACCATCAACCATTGGGAATATAACATCATTAGCATACCTATATATGAGTGTAAATGATTTGCAAGGATGCATTCCACCTCAGTTGAAAGACCTGAAGTATCTAAATTCCGCAGAAAACAACCTTACAGGGGTGATTCTAGGAGAACCAGGGGAAATAACTTCCCTTGTACTATTGGACCTTTCTCTAAATACTTCTTTTTTTTTTGAAAAAATTATGGAAGTTTTAGTCAACCTGAGCTATTCACAAAGTACATTGGGAGATTACCTCACTCTTTGATAGATTAAATTTGTATTTCAAATTCTCCAAAGGTGAAAAAACCATAAAAAATTTATTTGTCATTACCACTAACCAAAGGAACAGCATAGAGTGGGGGATCTTAGGAAATTACGCGGGTGACCTCCGAAGTGTTTTGGCTCTAGTCTTGGTTGGATCCAAGGGCCTAGTGAAATTCCAGTCCAAGTTGCTCTTGGCGAGAAGGAGTTGAAATGCAACCTGTTTGTCAAAATGCTCCAGACAGACTTCGTCCCCAGACCTGTTAGGAATCTAGTTGATATTTCTCTAGTTAAACTTGTTAGAAAGCCAAGGTTTAGGAACCTAACTTCTCATTTTTTTTTTTTTTGTCAAGCCCTTGTCCAGACGATCCCTATGATTTATGGTTGAAGAAGAAGGTTGTGTGTTTATGCTTGTTGTTAGCATTCAGAAGCATACATGGATTCCTGTGGAGGCAATGAGGCTCCTTTTCGAAGGCAGACAACTCAATAAGGATAATTGCCTCCGATTTTATGGCATCATGAAATATGCCTCCATGTCCGTCACAACATGTGTTAATGGTGGTCCAAGGGATAGAGGGGAAGCCTTAGATTTGAAGGCCAAACCCTTTAAGGAGGCTCTTAACCCCTATTCTAGATTTGAAATTCCAAAAGAAATCTCAGGTTAGGCATGTGTGGTGGAGAAATAGAAGGATACTTCGAAGCTTTCAATGAATACCATTCTCTTGAATATTAGGGTAGAATATTACAAGTGTAGGGAAATTATATGTCATTTTAATGGGTTTTGGCCCTTGCCATGTTCCCTCCAAGATTGGGTTCACAAGAACTAGTCCCATAATGTTGATTTGTTTTCTTTCTCGAAAGGATTTTGTGTGGTCATCTTTAAAAATATGGAAGATAGACAAAGGGTTTTTGACCAAGGACCCTAGTTTTGCAGTTGAGTTGGTCTTTCATTCCAGCGATGGTTTCTAGATTTCAACCTAACTACCATGAAATCTTTGGCCACTCCAGTCTGGGTAAGGATCCCAAATTCACCTCTGCATTGGATTTGGTCATAAATACTGATAGAGATAAACAATTCTACTGGCCACTTTATTTCCCTTGACAATGATAGATTGGTTCAAGAGATCATCACCTTTGTCTGAATATGCGTGGAAGTGGATCTCAGTGAAGGTTTACTAGAAAAAATTATCCTCATGTGTGAGTGTAGAGAATTTGACCAGCCCCTAGATAATGAGAACAATGCCTTTGGGTGTAGAACCTTTCAACCACCTAGGCACCTTCCGAACTCGTTTTCTACCTCAAAATGGGATTTTGGCTCCCAAGAGCCTAAAAAAACCGGTCATGGTTGGAGGGATATGAAGGTTTCTTTTGGCTTTAAGAGTTTTTTAGATCATAGAAAGAATGACATTCAATAGTAGAAGCCTTCCCTTGACATTCCTGTTGGAAATATTTGAGCACTACTGAGAGGGGAGTTGAATCAATAGTGTAGCTTATTATCAATCTTTTCCTTTTATTGCTTCTCAACTGAATCACACACTTTTTATTGCACTAACTCACAATATGTTAGGAGCATATGAGTAAAAAATAAACATGTAAACTTATAAGCAACATATACTAAAAGAAAACCATCAAAGAAGAACCACAAATATCATCATCACATATGAGACACAAGATATCTTGTGGAAAACCTTTCACTACACAAAAACCACTCTTGTTGCTATTGCGCTTCTCTGGATCTTCTATTAAGAAAATATAGTCCTTTTACATAGGTTGCTGACTCCAATCAGCTAGGAGACTTGACCTCATAGAGAATCAACTGATTCCAATCAACCTGGAGACTCGATTCTACTAATCAGCTTAGAAGACTATGTTCTCCATGGATCTACGAACTACCATCTGCTGAAAGCCATCACAATAAATTGATCCTCACCCAAATCTGATTGTAATATCCAACTACCATTGGATTAAGAAACTGTTCCTTTTGCCGAAACATCGCAATCACTTCTCTAAATCCATGAAGTCACTACTCCTCTCCTCTATACAGACCTCCTTTCATCTATTTTCAAACTAGGTCCCAATATTTTCTACTCAAACCAATCCAACTCTATAATACGATCTCTAACAATATGACACCATCATCAAAAATCACCACAAACATCTGTGCTCTCAACTAGAAAAATAATGGCCACATCAAATCTGAACACTATCAAACCCTCACATCAATATAATGTTGCATAATGTTTTTAACATCATAAGACAATATGGCTATGTGCCAAATGCATCATCAGCTCTTGCAAAAACAAATATGAGAGTCACCAACACAAACACTATCCAACAACATATAAAAGCTCTCCAAAAAATCTCTACTCCAACAAGATCAAATCTGATCTATACTGCAACATCCTTCAGATCTGCTCACTATGCAACCATTAACACTCATACATTGAAGCATCTATGCTTTCCAATAGGTCTAAAGCATAATCACTCTTTACAACCTTCTCTTACACACATACACTCAACATCTACACTCACACAACTTCCAAGTAATGAATATAAAACATGTAGGGAAAAATTGAGGTTGGGGCTAGGATCAAGGGTGCAAAAATTGGACCAAATCAATCCAATAAGATCACTACTTGTGCACTAAATGAGTTCACTTCATTGGAGGATGTTTTCAAAACATTTCTGACCATTACAACTTATTTTAGAAGCCTCTAGGAATTTCCTTGCTAATTTTCTTCCGATCAACACAAGGAATGCAGAGAAAATCTTGTGAAAATCCTTAATCACATGCATAACACTGGATGCAATCGAATGGAACCATCATTTTTTCCCATAATCCTGTCTTCTAGTGACTGGAGCCTTTCAATCGCTCCCATAGGCTTGGCTCCATGCGAATAGGGAAAATGGTGAATAAAAACATAAAACATTTAGCTCAGAACCTTTGCCACATGTTGAATCACCTTCTCCAACATTTATACAAGCCTTCAAACCTCTTACATAGCCTCTGACACATCTGCAAGTGGATCAAACATGTATCCCAAATGTCACTGCCAAATTGACCTAAAAGGCCAACAAACAAGGTTGCTAAGAGTGCCAACAAGTCCTCCACTCTCCACTAGCATCTAAACAAGTTACACACACCTTTAACAGGCCTCTGCAGCACTTCTGCAACATCATCATGATCATGAATCCAAACCATCACTACAAAAAGTCATCTCCATAAGCATAAACATGAAGACATAGATGAATACCTAGTTGGCAACTCAACTAGTGTGTCAATCATCATCTCCATCACATGTAGATCTACATCATCGACTTGTAGAAACAACAACAATCAAACCAATGCCATCATCTTACCATCATGAGTGACATCTTATTTTTGACATCAATGCCAACACAATCATCCCAATGCCAACTCAACTAACTGCAACCATGCTACAGTGAATGACATCAACACATTAGCTAGACTACATAGGGTTGACATTAATGCCAACATGAGCTAGCTGCCATCATGAACCAATGTTAGCATCAACTAACTAGACCCATGCATGCTATAATTCCAACAATCCCCCCCTTTAGCATTGATGGCAACCATACATAAACTCTCCAGACCATCATCCTATCTCACTCCCCCTTTGACATCAATGGAAAAGGGTTAACTCCATCTGATAAGGTAGCAAGAACTGAAGGATAATCACTAGAGAAACTATCATGGCTGAAAGGTATTGCACATCAACAATCATCCATGTCTCTCATATCAATATCAATAAGAAAAATATATAACCAATCAACATACAGAGCAACATGTCCATCCAAAAACCTCTAGTAGCAACAAAATTATGCACAAGAGGCAACTACACAAGCGTCATATGCAACACCATCATAATAGTTACTACGAGAAGCATCAAGTATGTGTAACAATATGCACATGAGCATCAATTAACACTCTCCATAGCAACCACATAGAAGCAACATCAATCAACCTCTTTGCTCAAAACATGAGGTCAAAACTCCAATTGTCATATCATAGTATTAGGCACACCATAAACACCTCCAAGCGGATCATAATGCCAACAATGGATGGTTGAAATAAACAAGAGAAAACATATGCTCCCCTTGAACAAATGCCATCTTCAACATCAATCCATGCTATAGTGAACCACTTTCGCTACAGATAATGCTTCCTTTTGACAAATATAAGCACCATATGGACCAAGAATCAACATGAATGAATGACATATAACATTATATATACATGGTTGTAGTAGCGACATAATACCTCATACATGACAAATATATGACCATAACATGATTTCATGACTCATGAATAAATGAACCAATGATAATACAACATAAGTACATGGCTTCATGAGCATTTTACATGAATATATCAATAAATACATGGTTGCTATGATCATCTCCTACGGACCAATGGCTCAAAACCATGATACATCATGATAATTACATCATCATTAGCCCATACATGTGGCTGCAAAATAGACTCATGATACTTTCCTATCACCATGATGACACAACTCACTAAGGATATGATTCTCAACCAACATAAAATTATGAATCAATAATAAATACATGGATGTAATGGTCATCATATGAAAACTCATGCATGGCTGGTCCATGTATCATGTCATCTCTATGCATCATGTACTAATGATCTCATTGCATGCATGGTTGTACAACTTTTCAACCAACTTGTCAGTGAAACCAAAAGCATATATATGGCTGAAAAATGTACTCTTTTTCACTCATGAAAACACATTAATCTGCCAAAAATGACTAAGTGAAAAGCAATGAATAAAATGCTAAATATCACATGTAAATTCTAGACCATGCATATCTCCCCCTGAGCTCAATATACCTCCAATAGGTAGGCTGATCCTATGGACCCGAAAGTGCATGAGGCTAAAATGAACTCATCACATGCTGCTACAATAAATCATACTCATCAAGCTACTAATCTCTCCCCTTGAGGTTATGTACCCCTCATGAACTCCGCTGTCCTTTATGATATGCATGAAGTAATCATGGACTGTAGAATGGAGTGCTCTTCACTACTTGAAGATTTGCTGCTCTTTCTTCCTCCTGATGGTCTTTGCTACTTCTTCTCTTCTTTCATTGGTTTTCTGATAGGTCCCCTTTGATTTTCCTGCTTTTGTCGACTTTGGCTTAAATAACGGGGAAAGAAACAATCTCTTTCCATATGGAAAAAATTATGCCATGTATAACACTCCACATGGCCAAGAGGATCAAATCTTCTTCTGCTCATGCCAAATCTGAGCCTTGCATGAAATGTGCCTCTCCTCCATCGATTAGACCTGCAATCTATTACCTTATGTCCAAACAGGTGACATGAGTAACAATAACCATAAAAATCAAAATTATACATGTTGGCCAATCTCCTTGGCTGCTGATATTGCTATAATCTTTGTTGATTTGATCTATATGTTCTACTCCAACAGTTAGCTACAACAAGTCCAAACTTGTGGCAATTGTAGCATTTTATCACATGCATCAAAGGGATAAAATGACTTTTCTTCCTTTGAAATCTAGTGGAGCTTCCACGATCACCTCTAGGAGAAAAAGGTATTGTGAATGTAGGTGCTCCTTAATATTTTCTTCTATGTTGCTGGTTTTGCTTATTTCTCTGCTGCCGGTTCTTTTGTTTTCTATTCAAGTGATGGATTTGCTTCTTGTTTCCTTGGTTTTCACTTTTTCTACTAGTGTTATTTGCTACAAGTTTCTTAGATTCTTCTCTGTTATTTCTGCCTGCATGCAAACTAGAATCACCTTTTTGAAATCAAAGACCAAATTTATCCAGTGGTGATCTTTGGATATCAAGAAGATTATCCAAGCCTACAATATTCTTCTCCATATTTTGCTGCTTTCTCAAGGAAACCACTTCAACTTCTAAATTTTCAACCTCTTCTACTTTCACTTGGTATTGATTCCTCATACCTTCCTCAACTTTTTCTAGTTCTTCCAACTTAATATTTATGCTGACAATATTTGCCTTGAGCTTGGCCTCCTTATCATCACATATCTACAACATTTTTTCTTGATCCTTGGATGCAATTGTTAGTATATAAATCTCAACTCTAAGACCCTTAATAACATTCTCATTTTCACTATGTGCTTCAACATGACCTAAATCTTAATCATCAAAATTATAACTCAAAAGAAAATCATTAATGTTTATACCTTTGGATTCATGATTTTATGATCTCTTCTCATCATCTATTGAATCATGTGCACTAGAAGAATGAGACTCTTATGGGTGAGCTTCTTGTTTTTGAAGGCCCTTGTCATTGTTCTTCTTTTTGTTTCTCTTCTTCTCAATTTACTTTTTGTTGCTGGTACCATCACCAAATATGGATTCTAGCTTGTCCCACATGTCTTTGGCACATTTCAAACCCACTAGTCTCTTCATATCATCATCATGAAGATTCTTGTAGATTATGCATCTTACTTGTTCATCCCACTGCAAAACTTCATCTACAATTGGATCCTTGCCACAACCTTCACATAGTACTCTCCAAATGTTAGATCCACAAGATAATAATTAACATTTTACATTTTTGTGCCATTCCCTATAATTTGCAGCAGTGAGAACAACCATTTTGAATTTTTTTTCCAATTTTTTTGCTAACAAACCCCATATCTACTCTCCAACGATCAAGTTATAACCAAGAGCCCCACTCTAATACCAATTGTTGGAAACCTTTGAGCACTACTGAGAGGGGGGATGAATCAGTAGTGTGACTTATTATCAATTTTTTCCTTTTATTACTTCTCAACTGAATCAAACACTTGTTATTACAGAAACTCACAATATGCTAGCAGCATATGAGTAAACAATAAACATGTAAACATATAAGCAACATACACTAAAACCAAACCATCAAAGAACAACCAAAAATATCATCATCACACATGAGACACAAGATATCTGGTAGAAAACCCTTCAACGAGAAAAAAACCACCCTTTCTTCTATTGCGCTACTCTGAATATTCTATTAAGAAAATATAGTCTTTTTTACATAGATTGCTGACTTCATTTAGCTAGCAGACTCGACCTCATATACAATCAGCTAACCCCGATCACCCTGGAGACTTGATTCTAGTGATCCACTTGAAAGAAGTTGTTATTCACAGATCTACATATTACCATTCACTCAAAGCCACCACAATCAATTGATCCTCACCCAACTTTGATTGGACTATCCAAATACCATTGGATTGAGAAATTCTTCCTTTCGCTGAAAATTCACAATCACTTCTCCACATCCATGAATTCACCGTGCCTCTCCTCTATGTGAACCTCCTTTCATATATTTTCAAACTAGATCCTAAGACTTTCTACTTAAACCGATTCAGCAACAATACGACCTCTAGTAACAATACACTATCATCAAAAATCACCACAATCATATGTGCTCTCAACTATCAAAATAGTGGCCACATAAAATATGAATAATATCAAACCCTCACATCAATATAATGCCACATAATACAATTAACATAATAAGACACTATGGTTATGTTCCAAATGCATCAACAACTCCTGTAAAAACAAATGTGAGAGTCACCAACACAAACACTATCCAACGACATACAAAAGATCTCTAAACAAACTCTACTCCAACAACATCAAATATGATCTATTATGCAACATGCTTCAGATCTACTCACTATGCAACCATTAACACTCATACACTGAAGCATATATGCTCTCCAATAGGTCTGAAGCATAATCACTCTCTGCAGCCTTCTCTTACACACATACACTCAACATCTACACTCACACAACTCCCAAGTGATGAATATAAAACATCTAGGGCGAAATTTAGCTTGGGGCTAGGCTCAAGGGTGCACAAATTGGACCAAATCAATCCACTAAGACCACTGCTTGTGCACTAAATAAGTTCACATTTTTGGATGACCTTTTCAAAACCTTTTCGACCATTACAACTTATTCTGAAAGCCTCTAGGAATTTCCTAGCTAATTTTCTTCCAATCAATGAGAGAAATGTGGAGAAAATCTCATAAAAATCCTCAATCACACACATAAAACTAACTAAAATCTATTGAAACCTTCAGTCATGCCCATAGGTCTATCTTCCAGTGAATGGATCCTTTCATTTTCTCCCATAGGCTTGTCTCCATGCGACTAGGGAAAATGATGAAGAAAAACATCAAGCCTCCAACTCAGAACCTTTTCCACCTATTGGATCACCTTCTCCAGCATTTGCACAAGCCTCCAAAATTCTAACATAGCCTTTGACACATCTTCAAGTAGATCAAACATGTCTCACAAGTGTCACAGACAAATTGACCTAGAAGGCTAACAAACAAGGTTGTCAAGAGTGCCAACAAGTCCTCCACTCTCCATTGATATCTAAACAAGTTGCACACACTTCTGACAGGAATCTATATCACCTTTGCAACATCATCATAATCATGACTCCAAACCATCCTTGCAACAAGTCATCTCCATGATCATAAACATGAAGACCTAGTTGGAATCTCAACTAGTGTGCCAATCATCATCTCCATCACATGTAGATTTGCATCATCCACCTGTGGCAACATCAATTATAAACCCAATGCCATCATCTTACCAACATGAGTGACATCATACTGTTGACATCAATGCCAACACAATCATCCCAATGCCAACTCAACTAGCTGCAACCATGCTACAATGAATGGCATCAACACATCATCTGGACTACATAAGGTTGGCATCAATGCTAACATAAGCTAGTTGCCATCATGAACCAATGCCAACATCAGCTAGCTGGATCCATGCACACCATAACGCCAATAATCTCCCCCTTTGGCATTGATGGAAACCATACACAAACTCTCTATACCATCATCGTTTATCACTCACCCTTTGACATCAATGGCAAAGGTTCAACTCCTTCAGATAAGGTAGCAAGAAATGAAGCATAATCATTGGAGCAACTATCATGGCTGAAACATAATGCACATCAACAATCATCCATGCCTTTCATATCAATAGTAGCAATCACCATATATAACCAAGCAACATACAAAGCAACATGTCCAACCAACAACCCTAGCAGCAACAACAATATGCACAAGGGGAAACTACATAAGCATCATATGAGACATCATCAAAATAGCTACTATGAGAAACATCATGTGTAACATTATGCACATGAGAATCAATCAACACTCTCCATAGAAACCACATAGCAGCAACATCACTCATCCTCTCTACTCAAAACATGAGGTTGAAAACTCCAATTGTCATAACATAGTATGAGGCACACCATGAACACCAGATCATAATGCCAACAATGGATGGCTGAAATAAGCAAGATCAAATAGATGCTCCCTCTGAACAAATGCCATCTTCAACATCAATCCATGTTGTAATGACCTGCTTCCACTGCAAATAATGCTTCCTTTTGACAAATATAAGCACCATATAGACCAAGACTCCACATGACCATGACTGAATGACATATAAAATTATACATACATGGTTGTAGTAGTGACATAATACCTCATACATGACAAATATACGACCATAACATGACCTCATTACTCATGACTAAATAACCCAATGACAATACAACATAATTACATGGCTCGATCAAGATTTTACATGACTATATCACTAAATACATGGTTGTTATGATCATATCCTATGAACCAATGGTTCAAAAACATCATACATCATGATTATTACATCATCATTAGCCCATACATGTGGCTTCAAAGTAGACTCATGATACTTGCCTATCACTATGATGGCTCAACTCATTAAGGACATGACTCTCAACCAACATAGAAGGATGAATCAATAGCAAATACATGGCTCCAATGATCATCATATGACATCTCATACATGTATGGTCCATGTCTCACGTGATCTCTATGCACCCTATACCAATGATCTGATTGCATGCATGGTTGTACAACTTTTCAACCAACTTGTTAATGAAACCAAAAACATATATATGGATGAAAAATGTACTCTTTTTCACTCATGAAATCACATATTAATCCGCCACAAATGACTGAGTGAAAAGAAATGAATAAAATGTTAAATATCACATGTAAATTCCAAACCATGCATAGCTCCCCCTGAGCTTAATATACCTTCAATAGATAGGTTGATCCTGTGGACCTGAAAGTGCATGAGCATGAAATGAACTCATCATATGCTACTGCAATAAATCGTACTCATCAACCTACTAAACAATCCCCCTAAGGTTGTGAATCTCTCATGAACTCTGCAATCCTCTATGAATATGCATGAAATAACTATGGACTATAGAAGGGAATTCTCTTCACTACTTGAAGAGTTGTTGCTCTTTCTTCCTTCACATGATCTTTGGTTGCTTCTTCTCTTCATTCACTAGTTTTCTGCTAGGTCCACTTTTCTTTTTCTACTTTTGTCAATTTTGGCTTGAATAATGGGGAAAAAAAATCTCTTGCCATATGGCCAAAATTATGGCATGCATAACACTCCACATGGCCAAGAGGGTCAAATATTCTTTTGCTCATGCAAGATATAAACCTTACATGAAATGTGCCTCTCCTCCATCGGTTAGACCTACAATCTATTTCCTTATGACCAAACAGGTGACATGAGTAACAATAACCATAAAAATCATAATTATGTATGTTGGCCAATCTCCTTGGCTGCTAATATTGTTGCAATCTTTGCCGATTTGATCTGTATGTTCTGCTTCAACAGTTAGTTGCAATATGTCCAAACTTGTGACAATTGTAGCATTCTATCTCATGCACCAAAGGAATAAAAGGATTTTGCTTCATTTGAAATCTAATGGAGCTGCCACGATCACCTATAGGAGTAAAAGGTCTTTTGAATGTAGGTGCTCCTTGAGATTTTCTTCTCTACTATTTGTTCTATTTATTTTTCTACTACTGGTTCTTTTGTTTGCTATTCGGCTGCTAGATTTACTTCTTGTTTCCTTGGTTTTCACTTTTGTTGCTAGTATCATTTTCTACAATTTTCTTGGGTTCTTCTCTCTTATTTTTTCTTGCATGGAAACTGGACTCACTTTTTGAAATCCAAGACCAAATTTATCCAATGGTGATCTTTGGATCTCAAGAAAATTAGCCAAGGCTACGAAGCTCTTCTCCATCTTTCGTTTCTTTCTCAAGGAAACCACTTTAGCTTCTATCAAACTGCAACTAAGAGCCCCGCTCTAATACCAATTGTTGGAAACCTTTGAGCACTACTGTGGGGGAGGGGGGGGGGGTGAATATGTAGTGTGACATTTTATCAAAATTTTCCTTTTATTAATTCTCAACTGAATCACACACTTGTTATTGCAACAACTCACAATATGTTAGCAGCATATGAGTAAACAATAAACATTTAAACATATAATTAGCATATACTAAAAGAAAACCATCAAAACACAACCAAAAATATCATCATCGCACATGAGACATAAGATATCTGGTGGAAAACCATTCATTGGGAAGAAAACCACCCTTGTTGTTGTTGCATTGTTCTGAATCTTCTATTAAGCAAATATAGTCCTTTTACATAGATTGTTGACTTCGACCAGCTAGGAGACTTAACCTCATATACAATCAACTGACTGCAATAAGCCCTGAGACTTGATTATATTGATCAACTCAGAAAACTATTTTCTCCATGGATCTACAGACTAACATTCGCTGAAAGCCACCACAATCAATTGATCCCGCCCAACTCTGATTAGACTATCCAACCACCATTGGATTGAGAAAATTTTCCTTTCACTGAAACTTCGCAAACACTGCTCCACATCCATGAAGTCACTACTCCTCTCCTCTATGCACACCTCCTTTCATCTATTTTTAAACTAGATCTTATATCTTTCTACTCAAACCGATTCAGCTCCGCAATACAACCTCTAGCAGTAAGACACCATACTAAAAAATCACCACAAACATATGTGCTCTCAACTAGGAAAATAGTGGTCACATGAAATATGAATACTATCAAACCTTGACATCAATATAATGTTGCATGATACAATTAACATCATAAGACACTATGGATATGTGACAAATGCATCAATAACTCCTGCAAAAACAAATGTGAGAGTCACAGACACAAACACTATCCAACAACATACAAAATATCTCCAAATAATCTCTACTCAAGAAACATCAAATTTGATCTATTTTGTAGTATGCTTCCAATATGCTCACTATGTAGCCATTAACACTCATACATTGAAGCATTTATGCTCTCCAATAGGTCTGAATCATAATCACTCTTTACAACCTTCTCTTACACACATACACTCACACAGCTCCCAAGTGATGAATATAAAACATGTTGGGAGAAATTGAGCTTGGGGCTAGGATCAAGGGTGCATAAATTGGACCAAATCAATCCAATAAGACCACTAATTGTGCACTAAATGATTTCACATCATTGGCAGGCCTTTTCAAAACATTTACGACAATTACAACTTATTCTGGAATCCTCTAGGATTTTCCTTGCTAATTTTCTTTTGATCAACACGAGGAAGGCAAAGAGAATCTCGTGAAAATCCTTAGTGGCATGCATAACATTGGTTGAACTCGAATGGAACCTTTAGTCACTCCCATAGGCCTATTTACCAATGAATGGAGCCTTTTAGTCTCTCCCATAGGCTTGGATCCATGCGACTAGGGCAACAGACGAAGAAAAACATCAAGCCTTCAACTTAGAACCTCTACCACCTGTTATATCACCTTCTCCAGCATTTGTACAAGCCTCCAAACCTCTAACATAGCCTCTTACAAATATTCAAGTGGATCAAACATGTCTCCCAAGTGTCTCTACCAAATTGACTTAAAAGGCCAACAAACAAGGTTGGAAAGAGTGCCAACAAGTCCTCCAGGACGAGATGGAGTTCCTAGACATCTCCTCTCTTGGCGTTGCCTATCCATACGCTGTCAAGGTTGAGAAAACATTTAAATAGAAGAAGTAAGACTTTGGATTTGCGAATCTGAAGCAAGGGAAAGGTGCCCCCAAATCGCAAAACAAAGGACAAATCTAAGGCGAGGTGACCCAGGACAACCTGTAGAAGCCGCAAGAAAATAATAACACCACGAAGACAAAGAAGGACACAGGGAAATGGTGTGAGTTCCATAAGAGCCCCAGTCACAACATAATTGAGTTCTGAGCCAAGCAGTCACTGGTGGCCGAGCTAAATCCTTCTGAGTCAGATGCATGTTCTAAGTAAGAAACTTACAAGGGTAATGACAAAGGGAACAATATTATTGATGTGGATCCTAGTGCCACCATTTTCACCACAAAGATCCAAAAGGTTGAGCCTGAAGATCCAAAGGAGGGGGAGCGACTCTTCCACTCACAGATGTGGTTGAAGGGTTCTATGCTGTAGTTCATTTTCGCCAACGTAAGCCAAAAGCACCTCATTTCAGCAGAGGTCATGAAGCGGTTGGGTCTACCAACCACACAACACCAGTGACCGTACACCATTGGGTGGGTTCATGAAGGGCAATATCTCTGCGCAAGCCAATAGTGTTTCCTTCCCTACAACATCAAGCCCTCCATATATGAGGTATTGTGTGATGTTTCTCCTCTTGAAGTTTGTAATGTATTATTAGGCAAACCATGTGGAAGCGTCATGTTGTGTATGAGTGTAGGCCTTGCACTGCCATTGTTTCTTTGGGCAATAAGTTATATAGGATATCGAAGGTAGCACTGCCTACCACCATTTGTTTGATCTTTGCAAAGCAATGCAGTAAGATCATTTCCTAGACCGGGAAATTTGACTTCCTTATGATTCACCCTCAAGGAAAGAAGAAGACCGTGGCCACATCCATAGCCTCCAGACAGGGCTCCTCCGCACGAAAAAAACAGATGGAAAAGATCGTGGAAGAGTACATGGAAATATTCACCTCACCCATAGAGGTACCCCTACACTGTCAGGTCAACCAATCCATCGATCTAACCCCGAGCGTGCCGCTACCCAATGGACTGGTCTACCGACACTTTGTTCTAGAGAATGATGAAATTAAGAGGCAAATTCAAGAGCTATTGTAGAGAGGGCACATTAGCCCAAGTTCATCACTATGGAAGCCCTATTGTGTTGATACAAAAGAATGATGGCACCTGGAGACTCTGTATTGACTATTGGACGCTGAATAGATCATTGTCTAGAATAGGTATCCAATCCCACAAATTGATGACCTTCTGGACCAGCTCAAGGGGGCCAAATATTTCAACAAGATTGACTTGATCTGGGTACCACTAGGTACCAATTGAACCCTTCGAGTGTGGAAGACTGTCTTCAAATACAAGAGGGGCTTTTCGAATGGCTGGTCATGCCTTTCGGGTTGACGAATGCCCCCGCAACCTTCATGCGGTTGATGGATGACATCTTGCGACCCTTTACCAACTCATTTGTGATAGTGTACCTAAACGACATCCTCATCTTCAGCCAAAGTTGGGAAGAGAACATACACCATATCTGACAGGTCCTCCAAACCTTGCGACAACACAAATTGTGTGGCAATTTGGAGAAATGCACTTTTGGTATGACCCAGGTTCAATATCTGGGGTACATCATTAATGAGTAGGGTGTGCATATGGACCCAACTAAGATACAAGTTACTCAAGATTGGCTAGCCCTAACCACTCTAACAAATCTCCGCATCTTTGTAGGCCTTGCTAATTTCTATCGTAGGTTCGTAATGGGATTCTCTCATATAACTTGTCCTTTGAGTAAGGTCACCAAAGGTAGAGCGAAATCAAATTTATTTTGTTCTAAATCACAACAAAAGGCATTTGTAGAGTTGAAGCATCACCTATACTCTCACCAGTGTTCACGTTACTAGACTGGCAACAACCGTTTGAAATTGAGATAGACACCTTTGACTATCATATTGGTGCAGTTCTTAACCAATAGGGTCATCTGGTGGCATATCACAGTGATACACTTTCATATACAGTTTGAAAGTATCCCACTTATGACAAAGAGATGTATTATATAGTGAAAGCCTATTGACAACGGAAGCATTACATTTTGGGGAAGGAAAAAATCATCCACATAGACCACTGACCCTTGCAGTTCATACAAACACAAGTGAAGTTGCAGAATGATCGCCATAAAAATTGGGCCACATATTTGCAACAGTTACATTTGAACATCAAGTATAAGAAGGGAAACACCAGTAATGTTGCAAACTGTCTCAGCTGACCATTGGTCATGGCATTGACCATTATGCTCGACTCTTGTGGACACGAGACTTCGCGGTGGTCGCATCGTTACAAGAGAAATCCAGAATTTGACAACACCTACCAGATGCTCCTGTAAGACGAGAAAGTTCCAAATTTTCACCTCCAGGGCGCACTATTATGCCACATGGGACACCTCTTTGTTCCTACAAGAGAGTGTGCCAAGATTATTTAGCAGGCACAATATAGTCTAGTCATTGGACACTTCGGAGTAGAGAAAATAGTGGCAGTGTTGCAAAAGTATTTTTATTGGCTGAAACTTCAACAAGATGTTGGGAAGTATAGATCATGCACTGCCCGCGCCATTGAAAAACAAAAAATCAAGAAGAAAAGCCTATATACTCCTCTTCACACTCCTAGGCAACCTTGGAAATGGATTACATATCAGGCCTTCCTCATACTAAGCATGGAAATGACTGCATGTTCATGATCATCGACATATTCTCTAAGATAGCCATTCTGGCGGCCTGCAAGAAGAGTATCACAACGAAAGCCGCTACTAAGCTCTTCTTTGAACAAGTGTGGGTACATTTTGGGATCTCACAATCCATTATCTCATATCGAGAGAGCATATTACTGAGTACATTTTGGTCAAGCCTTTGGTTGATGCTGGATACCAGGCTGACTACGTCTACGAACTTCCACCTCCAAAATGATGGCCAAAAAAGGTCGTCAATAGGATGATCGTGAACATTTTTTGCATGTACAACTCAAAGCATCCATGCACATGGGATGAAATCGTACCTTATGTCTAGTAGAACTACAACAAATCTCTCCATAGCTCCATTAGCCACAACCCTTTTCATGTGGGGTTGGGATTCCAACCACTATTTCCCATTGATGTGGCCATACCATTTACAACTACTCAAGAAGATTCGACTCATGTCTAGTTCAAAGCTGACCAAACTAACAACTTCATTGAGTGCATTCAACACATCTTCTAGCAGGTCCATGACATATTGGATATATCTAATGCTAAGTACAAGAAGCATCATGATCAACATTGAGTGCCACATTACTTTCCTCCATTGTTGGACACTTCTGACGTTGTGGAGAAACTGACACCAACAAAGCTCAACCCAAGTTGCATTGAGCAGGCCACAACTGATAGGATCATAGACTCACATATTAAAAACACTCGCCAACAGAGGATCCAACTATATTGAGTTGTAAAAGTAGGTCAATTCCTTCACCAGGGTCTAGGTTCAACAAAAAATTCCTCACCTCATGGAGGCTATGCACGCAATGGGGACCATTTATTCCTAAGGGGGGAGGACTGATCTAGGTGGATATTTGTGTCCACCTACCTATTCCACCTAGACCTCCAATCGATTTCTTCTGTTTCCTTGATTATAACAACATATACCATGTTTAACAGTTTTTGGGTCTTAAACTTTCAGACTTGTTTTGACCCCCTAAAAGACGTTTTTTCGAGGTCTGCAACAGGCCTATGGAAGTAAGTAAGGGATTGTGGAAAATCTTGTAGTACTCAAAGATATATTTCCAACGAGGTATCATATGCGCCAAACGAAGATCATGACCAAGTTATGACCCTGGGAAGTTGGTCGCCCAACTAACCCCAACGGGGCCCACACACTCTTGGTGTTTCATCTCCTAGTGTTAGGGTTTTGGTTACTTAGGGTTTTCCCTTGTTGTTTAATAATAAAAAGGCTCTTGAGCCTCAATGTAATATAATTCAGAGGCATGCAGCTGCCACATCTACTCTTAGAGATAAGCTACCATCACCCAAGCTAGTTTATTTCCATTCTGCATGTAAGCATATTTCATTTCTTTGATATTAATGAAATGAAGTTTTATTTTTGTTGCATCTCCATGTTTATGTTTATATTTGTATTTTGTTGCATTCCTACATAAGTACAGAACAATATGAAAGCATATGTAAACAAAATTGTACTGAAAATATCCTTGCCTTATCACACCATGAGTATGTTCTTTCATTTTTGCACAATGTTAATATGGGAGGCATAAGTACAACAAGTATTTCAATGACTTGTCCCCTTGAAAGCCATCTAATTCTATGGATTTGAAGAGCTTGAAGAGTTTCAAGTTGCATGAGTTCCTTTAGACCAATAAGTTGACTATTTATTTTCATATAATTAGAATTTTGCACCCAATAATATAACTTATTTGCTAATTTCTCAACAAAAAATAATTAAGGTATTCTTTTTGAAATATCTGATGTGACTAAAGTTTCACAACGAACAATGCAATGAACACCTACAAAATTGGGTACATCTTTCTTCAGGAATGTAATAAAACCATTTTCATTACCAACCATTGAAGAAGCAACATTTGTGGAAACTCCTATTAGTCTTTCTACTGAAAGGCCCCTTGATCCCATTAAATGTTTGATTGCATCATAAGTTGTTTCCCTCTTTCATCACAAACTTTTATTAGCTTTAAAAACTGTGAAATTGGAGGCCTCATACCTTTTGAGTTTAAAAACGTAAGCACAAGATGTTTCTCTAAGCTAGGGTTTAGACTTTGGTCTAGCATCAATGAAAAGAAAGGGCTATATAAAATTTTTGAATTTTGTAGCTCTTAAATAAATTGGGATATATAAAAAATGAATACTTTTGCAGCCATGTGATTTGTATATGATGTATAGCCTTTATTCTTTGGTAGATTTGGTGTTTGTAAGAACATTGCAAACATGAAAAGAGATTCATATTTTGAGAGCAGTAGATCCTCTTGCACCATCCAATACACTAATTTCGTAGTAGTGATTACAATTTCTTGGTTCCTATCATCAATACATGTAATGTGTTCTGTAATAGGCTTCACTTTCTTCTCATTTCCACATATCCACTTTGACTGTGAAAGTTCATGGATGTTTGAACTAGCATGAACAACTATAGAATCACATTGCAGGGTAGATAAACCAGTGCCAATTCCCCATGGCCCTATTTCCTTATGTGTTTCACAATATATGCATTTCATGACTGTTTTTCCTTCATGTTTTTTTCTCTCTCAACCACTTATACTTAGTTTTCCATTGCTCACGAAACTCTCTTCTTACTTTCATTTTTTTTAGGGTGCTAGCTTCCCCTCCTTGAAATTCTTCATCACATTTTACATTATGCCCCAATATATCAAATTATTCATTATGCCCTAATATATCTAAATCCTCATTCAGATCAAAATTACAATCCTCTTTATCAGGCAATGAAACTGGAGGTTATAGAACTTGAGATGTAGTAGACCATCCAAAGAACTTTTCAGTCGAAAGTTGATTCCTTTTTTTTGAAGACATTTTTTGATATTTAATATGGTATAATAAAAATAAATTAATTAGATATATATGAATTTCAATTCATCAATTAAAAACATATTAAAAAATTAATCTCACGAGAATTTAATAAATTAACAAAATTCCATCTTCGAGAAAAGGTCTCAATCTCATGGTTTTTTAAAATCTCATGGTTAAAATATAAGTTTCACTTTAAAAAAGTAAAAATAAAAAGGAGAAAGATAACTTAAACACAATGAAAAGAGCCTATAAAAATCAAGGTTTTCAAGAATCCAAGTTTTAAAAATCAAGGTTTTCAAAAGTCCAAGTTTTAATATAGATTGGAGCAATCCAGTGAGACCATCCATCTTAAAACCAAATTTACACTATTAAATTATAAATCATAAGGGACTTCAAAATACGCAAATTTAAAGGTGTCCTTTAGAACTCATTGTAGTAACTATAAAGTTTTACAACACATTAAGGTGAATATTGAGCTTTAAATATAAACTATAGAGAAACATATAGTAATTATAATATTATAGGATCAAAGAATTGAAATTAAAAAATAAATAATCAAATCAAATTTAAAGAAATCATATAAGAGATTAATGATACTTGGACGAAGAGAATCTTGAAGCCAACATACTCATCATCTTAAGAAAACATCTATTTTCCTATCGTCTTTTCACATGTATACAATCAATACATTTAAATGACAATGACTAAATAATAAACAATTTTGTCAATATAAATATAACGATAAAACTCAAACTATATTTATTAGCCAAAATAATAATAAGTTGACTAGTTATTAATGAAAATTTCAATTAACAAAAAAAAAAAAAAAAAAAAAAACATTAACAACATGAAATATATGAGTAAATAATTTTAATAAATATTTAATTATACATTGCTCAACATTATTTAATATATTATTTAAAATATAATTATTATTTTTAAAATTGGAATCTCCAAAATTGAAAACTGCACGCCTTGCAAAATTGGCTTGATTAATTCCTAGTTGAGACATGCAACACAAGAACTCCATGTGTCAACATGACTAAACCTCTTACTTTGATTATAATACTTGTTATTATTCACTCAAGTCCATAAATTATATTAAATGCGACTCAATTAAGATAACTTGGAGTGATACATGAATTCAATGCAGCCCAATAAACAAATCCATATAATATCATGCAAAATCACCATAATGAAATACATAAATCTGCCATTCTAAAAAAATAACAATGTATATCAGTAAACTTCACAAGACCCAAAATGCATAATTTTTGAAATTTGGCAAAGCTAAACTGAGGAATATGCATTTTGAATGTAATAAATGAAATTGAGAATTTTGTAAACCTAGAATCTTCTTATACCTCTATGACTACCCAAACAGAAAACAAATGCCAAAATTTGTTAGGTCCCAATACTACTAGTGTAACCCCTTATTGTTATAAGTGCAACCTCCTTATTGTATTATTGTACCCATATAGTCCCCATGTTGTTATTATTATGCCCTATAGAAGCTCACTATTGTTATTGTTGTGCCCCTACAATATTATTGTTATGTAGGCTTTGATTGTATTGAGACCCCTTAGACTCCCATATATAGAAATGAGGTCTTGTCATTTGTATCATCTAATAATTGTTCATTGTGTAATGTAAAGGAGGTTTCCCCCTTGAAGAGGCTGATTTTGAAGTCGTTGATCTATATTTCTATCTTTTTGTAAGCTGGTTTCATAACATTTGGTATTAGAGCTTTGGATTCTAGGGTTTCACTGCTCCAAACAAGTCATCATGGCATTTTCGCTATAACGTTTTATCTACGAAGTTTCAGAAGCTAAAAAAAACCATTTGATCCGAAATTGTTCTGAACCTCGGGTTTGAATTTCAGACCTTGTCTTGCTATATTTTCAGAGATATGATCTGAGGAAGTTAGGGTTTTTGCAAGCTCTAAAATTCCATCTCAAACATGTCATCATGGAATTTTCGCTATAATTTTGTTTCTATGAAGGTTCAGACTTTGAAATTAAAACCCATTTGAGCCGAAATTTTGGTAAATCTTGAACCTGAATTTCAGATCTTGTTTCACTATATTTGCAAAGATACTGTCCAAGACATTTAGGGTTTTTGTAGGCTCCCAAATTACATCGCAAAAAGGTGACCTTGGAAAAATCGTCATAACTTTCCCTCTGAGCATTAGATTAAAATTTCATAAGAAGTGACAGAAAGAGGACAGACTTTGCTTTTTTATGTATTGTTTTTAGGTTCGAAGGTCGAAATAGTGACACGTGGCACTTCGTACAAGTTCGCTCTGCTGAAAAAGTATATAATTAGGTCATCTTGGGAGATTGGGCATAAGGCTTTCTTGGAGAATCCAATGTTGGTTAGACTGGTGCCATTGGAAAGAGGACACAGAGGGCTACCAGAAATCACAATTTCAAACCTTTGAGATTTGAAATTTCATAGATACAACAGATTCAAGATTGAGCTGCTAAAATCAAGTAAAAGAATGACACGAATCAAGAAAATAGAAACACCTAGTAAGCAAAATTGGAGGGATGATTTGAAGAATGTTATTGAAGATATGATCAATAATATAAATTGTATAGAAGAAAAATTGAATGGCAACTTGGAATATTTGAAGAAAGACATGGAAGGTTTGAAGGAAGGTGGGATAAAGTCACTACAAGAAAGGCTTCCTAATGTCGAAAAGGTAGTAGAGGAAACCCATGATGAGAACAAAAGAAATGTTAATCATGATTTTATAGACTCTAATGTTGGATTGAAGACCCACAATATTCCAAATATAGATATGATGAAATTTGATGGCAAGGATCCGGTAACTTGGATACTACAGATGGAGCAATATTTTGATCTACATGAAGTGCAATTGCCACAAAAGGTACGTATTGCATCTTTATATTTAGAACCAAATCAGTTTGTATGGTATAAAGGGATTTGTTCTCATAAACAACTTTTCACTTGGTCAATTTTCACGGAGGAAATGATAGCACATTATGAGGAAACAAAGAGAAGAACCTTGTTTAGCCAATTGATAAATATTGAACAAAAGGGTTCAATGTAAGAGCACATTGAGGACTTCCAAAAATTGAATATAAGGGTAAATGATATTCCATAGAAGCATAGGATCGAATTCTTCATAGGGACTTTAAATGATAAAATTCAACATGAGGTTCGCCTTTGGGAACCTGATTCATTGGAGAAGGCATATAGGTTGGCAAGAAAAATTGAAAGAAAAATTATGGCAACAAGGAACCCTACCACTCATAACTATAAAGATGGAAGTGTTGTTGCTCCTAGCCTTTCACCACCTATAAGGTTGACACCACAACAATTGGAAGAAAAAAGAGCAAAAGGGCTTTGTTACAATTTTTGTAGAAAATACACTAAAGGTCATAAGTATGCTGAGAAGAAATTAATTTTCATTGATGGGGAAGAGGAGCAAGAAAATGAAAAAGAATCGTCAAAATAAGAGGATATATACCAGGAGCCAATCCCGAAGAAAGAAGAATTGAATCTGACCATATCTTGTAATGCATTGATAGGAATTACCACTCCTCAAACTCCCAAGGTAGAAGGGCATATCAAGAATAAAAAGGTAATAATGTTGATTGATTCGGGTAGTACCCATAATTTTATTCATTGTAAGATAGCTAAGGAATTGAATTGCTTCCTATATCCAGCACCAGAGTGTCAAGTAATGGTTGCAAATGGAGGAACCGTAAATTTCTCTAGAAAGTGCCATAATATCAAGCTATCCATGAGATTATATGTCTTGAATAGTCCAATGTTTTCCATTCCAATGGGTGGTACAAATGTTGTACTAGGAGTCCAATGGCTACAATATTTGGGTATGCTAGCTTTTAATTTTCAATAACTTTTCTTGATCTTTTTTGGGAAGGAAAGGAAGTTGAATTAATGGGTATCACAAGGGAAACCAGGAAAGATAATCAGCTCTAACAACATGAAAAAGCTTCTAAAGAAAGAACAATGGGGTGTAATTTCACAATTATGTTGACTAGAGGTTCCCACATCGAAATCATCTATTTCTCTAGATCTTGAAAATGTTTCGGACAATCATTCCAAAGTATTTGAGACTCCCAAAGGCCTCCCACATATTCGTGATCGTGATCATGCTATTCATTTGATTCTAGGAAGTGTTCCCCCAAACATCAAGCCTTACAGATATCCATATGCCCAAAAGAGTGAAACTGAACGTATGATTGCAGAAATGTTAGAGATTGGTATAATTCAACCTAGTCAAAGTTCTTTCTTTGCTCCAGTTGTATTGGTACAAAAGAAGGATGGATCATGGTGCATGTGTACGAATTATAGGGATCTCAACAAGCTTACTATTGAAGATAAATTTCACATTCTTGTCATTGATGAATTATTGGATAAATTACATGGAGAAATTTACTTCACAAAGTTAGATCTTCATTCAGGATATCATCAACTCATAATGAAGACTGAAGACATTCCAAAAACAACATTTAGAACTCATGAGGGTAATTATGAATTTTTGGTCATGCCTCTTGGCGTTACCAATGCACCTTCTACATTTCAAGGTTTGATGAATTCCATTTTCAAACCCTTATTTAGAAAAATTGTGTTAGTATTTTTTGATGATATACTAATCTATAGAAAGTCTTGGAAGGATTATGTTCAACATGTTGACAAGGTGCTCAAAATATTGGAGGAGAAATAATTATATGCAAAAAGCTCCAAATGTTTCTTTGGAGTACAAGAGGTGGAATATTTGGGTACTCAGTTAGCTCATAGCTCATAGCTCATCTTATCATCCTCAATTTGATGGGAAAACTGAGATAGTGAACACATGTTTGGAAGGATATCTTCGTTGCTCTGTTTATGATAAGTAGACATAATAGGTCAAGTGGTTGCCTCTCGTTGAATGGTAGTATAACACTTCCTTCCATACTGTAGAAAAAATGACCCCATTTATGGCACTTTATGGATATATCCACCGTCCATCACATCATCTTTAAAAGAAAATTCTAAGGTTCAAGCAGTGGAAGATCACATCGAGCAACAACAACCAATTCTCAAACTCTTAAAGGATAACCTCACTTTGGTGCATAATAAAATGAAACAATAGGAAGATCAACATCGCAATGAAAGAAGTTTTGATGTAGGTGACTGGGTATTTCTACGACTACAACCATACAAACAAATGTCCCTCAAGCAAGCTAAGAAGGATAATAAATTATCACCAAAGTATTATGGTCTGTACAAGGTGTTACAAAAGATTGGTACTATGGCATACAAATTAGAGCATCCTGCATCTTCCCGAGTGCACCCTATTTTCCACGTTTCATGCTTAAAGAAGCTTATAGGTGAGAAGATCCTAGTTGAAAAAATATTCTCAGAACTTGAAAAGGAAGGAAAAATCATATTGGAACCGAAAACAGTCACAAAAACAAGAAATTGACAACTACGAAATCAATCAATTTTAGAGTATCTCATCAAGTGGAACAACTTACCCGCTTAAGATTCCACATGGGAGGATGAGAATTTTATATAGAAGTGTCCAGAACTACTCAAGCGTTGAGGAAAACACTTTTTGAAGGAGAGGGGCATGTTAGGTCCCTATACTACTAGTGTAACCACTTATTGTTATTAGTGCAACCCCCTTATTGTATTATTGTGCCCATATAGTCCCCATGTTGTTATTATTATACCCCATAGAAGCCCACTATTGTTATTGTTGTGCCCCTACAATATTATTGTTATGTAGGATTTGAATGTATTGGGACCCCCTAGACTACTATATATATAAAGGAGGTCTTGTCATTTGTATCATCCAAGAATTGTTCATTTGTGTAATGTAAAGGAGGTTGCCCCCTCGAAGAGGCTGATTTTGAAGTCGTTGATCTATATTTTCTATCTTTTTGTGAGTTGGTTTCATAACAAAATCCAATGCAAAATTATGTTATTCAAGCACAACTATAGGTGCAAGTAGGTAAAGTCAATAAAATGAAAAAAGTGAAAATTAGGTAAAGTCAATACAATGAAAAAAGTGAAAATTTACAAATGGGCAAAATCCAACTTTTGAAATCCACCATAAACTAATTCTCTAGCAATAGCAATTTTAAACTTATAATACACAAGAAAGAAAATGGTTGCTAATATAAGTTCATATAACCCAGTAAAGAAATCAGTTGTTAATATAAGTTTATATAACCCTATAAAGAAAACATCAATTTTAGAAAACCAAGCATGTAAATATGCATTTCACCATAACTTATTTCAAGTTTTTGTAAATTTGGTACATTGAATACTGAGGCAAGGTTTGTACACCTCCTTAAACTAAATAGTCTAATAGCTTCAGAGAAGGGTTTCCTGTCTCACATATAAATCAGCCTCAGCCAATCTAGTACATCAAACATCAATTTGAGGTTGGTATAGCTAGATTGTAATGTTAAATTAGATTATGATCAATATCATATTATCTTCAAGTTCATTTGAATATCTGTTTACCCAATACAACACATGGTCAGTGCTGCCCTGTCCTACACTCTTCTAATGTAGAACAACTCAAGTAAGGTTAAGAGAGATTTTTATTAGTGAGATAATGTAGTCATTAGATTACATACATTATTTTACAAAACCCTCGAAGTTCTCTTAGAGCTTACAAAACAAAATTCTAAAAACCAAGAATTTGAAGAAATGAAGGAAAATATATAAAACTTGGAAGAAGTCAGTTTGTGTTCAATAATAGGTGCACTAAGGTATTTAGGGGTTGCTACTCGTTGGAAAATGTGAATTTGGATTTAACGATTGCAGTTGTGCTTCAATAAAAAAAAGGGAAAAAAGGTTATGAGCTACCACAAAAGCATTCAATTTCTTTGCCTACTACACCATTGGCTAGTTGTCCTCTGCATGCAACCTTCATTGAAAATTGCATGGTGCACCCAACTAGCAAGTTTTCACTATATGTGAATTGTGATACTAATTGATCTATTGAGTCTACTACATTAAATAATTTTGTGAACAATAAATGAATTGAATTGAAGAATTTTAATGATGTCCACGAGACCATAACGGTCTAAAGGACCCATATATCCAACCAAAAAAACATTCCAAAATCAAGTCTCTCTATAACAACCCTCTTGGCATGAATCATGATAAAAAATCTTGTCATATTGTGCAATCTTCCTTCCACAAATAGATCACATATTCTGTTCACTTTCAAGTCACTTTTGAATTGAATACGAATGTCCTTATAGGCAAGACATTCCATGATGAAGTGTCATTCGGTTTCACCCACTCCATCCCCACAAAAGACACAAGTTATTTCTTCCCACTCTTCCTCGGGAACAAACCATCTACATGTTTCACTTCTAAGATGATGGGATCCGGTCCTTATTTGCGCTATTAAAATTTATCCTTTCCTTTGATTGCAACACTCAAATAGGTATTTTCACCATGCAACCATGTTGGGTTGAAATTATTGATATATATATCATTTTTTACGGCGCACCTGTTTTTCCCACATGGCAATCCTGAATTTTTCTAGCACCCAATTTTTTATATCCACTTTAGAATTAGGACAATACCACCAATTGATTCCCCATTTTCCCATCGAATTATCAATTTTCTTCCTCCCAGTTTTCTTCCTACGCTTTAGCTCATCTGCCACAATCAACTTGGGGTAATGGTGTTCATCCATGACATCCTCCTTTTTTAAATATGTTAACAAATGAATGGTTTCTAAAGCTTCCATTAGAAACAAACTAGCTTCCACCAACAAGATCTCATATACGACTATTGATTTGACTTTGAGGTTACTAGTGATTAAGTGCTTTTGAATTCTTTCTACTTGTCTCCATTTATGATCTAACATGTTGCTCCCCCAAAAATTACACCCATAGAGGACAACCAGAGTATCTGACAATCCAAAAAGAGTTTTCTTGGTTTTCCAATCCCATAATTCTGCTTTCCTGCATCTATTCTGAAGAAGGTAAGAATCTCTCCATCTGTCTTGCATCCTTTTAGTTATGCATATCTCCCAACTGAGTCTGCTGTGAAAAATAATTCCTAAGTACTTGTACTCTTCCACTATCTCCAAGGGTTTTCCCTCGAAAATAAATCTAACTTGATGTTTTTCTGCTTCAAAGAGAATATCATGACTTTATTTTTGCTAGTGTTTACTTGCATCCCCACCTCTTGACAGAAGAGCTCTAATGCTTTCAAATGATCTCTCAAACCATGAGCATATTTTGCAATTAGAATAAGATCGCTTGCATAAATAAGCAATGTCAACACATATCCCGCTAATTGAATACCCTCTCCATTAGTGTTGTTCATCCATTCTTCCAGCTTATCAATATATAAACTGAAAAGCGTGGGGGAAAGGGGAAACCTCTGCTTAACCACAATGTCTCTACCAAAGCATTCAGAAAAGCATTCCTTAGTTATGATTTTTGCGCTAACTTTCTCATAAAGTTTATGAACAAATGATCTACACTCCCTTGGAATTCCAAGCTCTTCCATTCTTCTCCAAAGCTTATCTCTAGAGACAGTGTAAAAAGATTTCTTGAAGTCGACAAAGCAACAAATGGCCTCCCCGACTTGGACGTCCCAATTTTTTTCGATAAAGTGCCTAAGAGTGATGCAATTATCAATGGTAGAGTTCCTTTGCCTAAAACTAGCTTGTCCTTTAGCTCTTTTACCCTCTTTCTTCTCCCAGTTGTTGATTCTATGCTCTAACATGCTCCAAATAATTCTCCAAGAAGAGGATTGACCATAATAGTGCGGTAATTAGAGGGATTATTGATGTCACCACTTTTGTAAAGAGCGATAACCATGCTCATAGTCCATTCCAATAGAAAATTTCCTTGTGTGACATTGTTGAATATCCTTTTAATGATTGGGGCTAAGGTCTTAGTACCTCACTTTAAAATTTATTCCTACAAACCATCAGTGTCTTGAACCTTACCACTTGCTAAATTCTTTACACCTCGCTTGACCTCCTCCACTGAGAATAACTTGGTTGTAGTATTGATTATGGAGGGGTTACTTTTCTCCTGATCTCTCTCATAGAGAAGATTCACATAATCTAATCAGTGTGCAACTGGTATATTATTATCTGTTTTCTATTCTTTTGCTATAGCTCCCGCCAAAAAGGAATCACGATTCAACTTAGGAGTCAACCTACGTATTCAACAGTCATTAAATAAAACTCGTAAAATTTGATGGACATTGGAATTTTGGAAAGAGAAAAGAACTAACCTATAAGCAATGCTGATGTTTTCCCACCCAAAATGACAAATTAGTGATTTTAAACACACATATATAATTTGAAACTTTTCATAACTAGCATTTGCACGAGATGTTGCAAAGGAGACGCTGTAAGGCATAAATTGAAGAACGCAAGTACAACAAAAAAATACTTTCATGAAGAATAAAAATACTTATAATGAATTTATTATTATATATTCATATATATTGCACTATATATTAGCCCCACTAATTTTTTCCCTTTATTAATGTAACCTTTCACCACTATGGTCACTATAATATCAAGTACAATATGTGTCTTAACCAAAAACCATTATGAAAGTCAAAATACTTATATGTCCCATATCCCATATAAACCATAATATACTTTGATCACTCTTGGAGAATTGCAGACCCTTCCAAAATGCAATTTCTAACCATTATTAACATTAAGAAAAATGGCATTTATGACCTTATAATCCTTAAGGGAATAACTCTATTATTAAGTAAGCCATAGTGCAATATGATTTTTAACACAATGAATTCTAAAAATTATGACCCCTAGTACACTCTCATCATAAACACATTGTAACTCCTAAAATGTTACAAGACATAAACTTTAATACCTAACACATTAACTATAACATTAAAACTATAACCTATATGTACTTAAATTGTCTTAACATAGTGAAGGTAAAGAAGAATCAAGTGTGGCTCTTCAAATTCAATCCCACGAGAAGCGGATATAAAAAATGTTGATTATTATGTAGATGATATTTTCACTATTGACATTGACCCCAAAACCACTTTATGGGAGAAACCTATGGTAATGATGTTGATGGGTACTCATTATTCTCCCATTAAATGGTATAATGGTGGCCTACATTTTGTAAATAATTTAAGTTCTTAATGTTTGTATGCTTCTGGATCTTTTGAGGCCATGTTGGATTGAAAGTCTGAGTTTAGGATTTGGGTAATTGCTAAAGACGGTGTCAACTGGACTTGCTGAATCAGAGAGGTGAACAAGAGCATGGATGCCATTGACAGAGTTTTCTTACCCACATCCTTGAGAATGTTGTTTTTGTGTTGTGCATATATCAACTGAGAAATACCTAGGTTTTCAAAGGTGATCTAAAAGGGGTTGAAGTTGTGGGTTATTGAATCGGGTGTACATTGACTAACAGAGTATGCGTGTTTTATGCGATTGAAGGTGGGCTTGTAATTGAAAATGGAGAGGAAAGAGAATGACTTAAAAGAGCTAACGCAGTAGGAACTGAGTGACATTTTAACTGGGGTGGAGAAAGACTCAGAACACTCTTGATGGTTGCTTGCTGAGGCTTGAGCTTGAGTTTCCATGAGATACTGGAGATGGGTCTAATCAGAAAACCGCTTAGATAGCCTAAAATTCCAATCTTTGCACATTTAAACCTACTCTCAACCATAAAAAAACCATTATTCTAGCCTAAATTACAACACAAAAAGCACCGACCTATCTACCGTTAGGCAACTGATTGGAAAATTGCGTATACGAGAGCATTGACATGCTTTGACATGTGCCTTATGTGAACACATTTAGTGCTCAAACAACAGAACCAGCCCAATGTTACAGAAGTATTGATTCGAAACAGAACACGCAAAAACCCATTACACAACATTAATGACAAGTATGGCAGTCACAGAACAAACCCTATGATACAGAGACCTGACATAAAAACCCAACCCCCTTATGCAGGGGACCATTACAGAATAGTTGAACCAAACAAAAGTGTCTATGTGACATCAGAAACCAAAACTATTTCGTGAAACGTGTCATTTTTAAAAACACTTATGGAAGAAACCATAATGATGAGATAGTAAAACCGTATAGTGCATATTCAGATTGCAATTATAGAGATCAACAAAGAGCTCATCGAGAACAACAAAGATCCAAATCAGAAAGCAGACAAGTTTACAGAACATCAAATACCAAGCCCAGGGACAGTTACCAGCATATAGCTCTACCATCAATAGGATTATTATATGGTCTTTGAAGAAATCCAAAGAAGCAAATAACAAAAATAAAATCCACCGAAACCCCTCAAAAACTCTAACAAAACCACTGATATAGCCTAAAATTCCGAACTTTGTACATTATGTGGATGGCCCAGACCTTGTAAGGATTCTCACTTTCCACTCTCAGTTGTCTTCCAAAGCCTGCAACTCTTGTGAAATCTTCACTGCGTGGGCTAACTTGTGCACCGCTAAAGCCATGCGTAGCACATTCAGAAAATTGAAAATGATGCCAATTGGATCTTGCTATGAATTTGAACAACATAATCAGAATTTATAATTCTTCTTTTAAATTCTTTTGCTATTTATTAAACACAATTCATCCTCTCTTTCGATTCTGAAAATTAAAAGAAAGAGTAAAAAATAGTAGTAAAACTGTATAGTGTATATTGAAAACTTTAACATGGGGATGTCTTTTCAATTCATCTGCAGAGATCTGCACACATGCACTTAAATGTTCACTCTTCTTTTGGCAATCATCCAATATCCTATTTCTGGTGTGCGAATCGAAGCTTAGTTTTGCACTGCAATAGGTAGGTGCCACTGCCAATTTTACAGCACTCGAGAAAGAAATATGTCGTCTACAATAGAAGATGTCCTGACCCAGGATGTGAATGCTGTCGAAAAGCTATTGTCCAATGGAATAAATAATCTTCAAGTTCAAGATAAATATATCTTGCCTCCCAGTGAACGCCCCACCTGTCTGAGGTGTCTTACTCTGAGAGCATTTCGGTGGTGGATCTCCAGGACCTGGATGGCCCCAACAGAACAAGGGTAGTTGAAGAAATCCATCATGCGTGCGTGGAAGATGGCTTTTTCCAGGTACGTCATACTTTAATCCCCCTTCTCTTGCCAATGCTTTTCTTTTAATATCTCTGGATTATCCTCTATGCACACTAAAAAGGCCTTATGTTACAAATTAAGCTTGCCATGGATATTCTAGAATATTTCTTATCAGTTTTCTATTCCTAAAGTTTTTGAGGCTATTACTTTCAGAATTGTAGGATTATTTAATCTATATTTTTAATGTCAGTCTGATGTGTTAATAAGATCTAGTGACTGGTTCAAGTTTCATATATGAGGGTATGTACTATTCTTTTTTATGGCCACATATCTTCTGGTTGATCTAAGTGAGTGCAGATAGTGAAACATGGCGTACCCGAAGGAACCATGAAAAGCATGATGGAAATTGCCAAAGAATTCTTCAAAATTCTTGTGGAAGACCGAGCATGCTAGATTCAATAGAGGGTAACTAAAAGAAGTCCAAACTCTGGAGGAACGATATTGCAACAACAACGAGTACTTATCTTGCATATGCTTTTATACAGAGAGATCGCAGGCAACTACGCTATGAAGGTGAGAGTGCTGATTTTAAGGCTGCTGGCTGCCGTTTCTGAAGCTCTAGGGCTCAATTCCAGTTACTTGGATAGAATCTTCGGAAAACACACCCAACTCATGGATATAATGTACTATCTTCCATGCCTGAAACCGGATATTACTCTTGGCACACCACGCCATTCAGATGCACGTGGCATCACTGTTTTAATGCAAGGCGAGGTCAATGGTCTGCAAGTACTATTAATGCAAGGCGAGGTCAGTGGTCTGCAAGTACTCAAAAATGGAAAGTGGGTTGCTATAGAACCCATACCCAACGCTTTCGTTGTTAATATGGGAGATCAACTGCAAGTATTTAACAAGAGCAAGAGCAGATCCAATACTTTATTTCCTCCTGAAATTTGACAATGTTATTGTTAATGCTAATGCTAATGCTAATAATTTATTAGGTTGTGAGCAATGGGAATTTGAAAATGTTATTATTAAAGCTAATAATTTGTCAGGTTGTGAGAAATGGTAGATTCAGAAGTGTGGAACATCGAGCAGTAATGAATGCATCTGTTGCACATATATCAATTCCTACATTTTATGGCCCCTCGGAGGATGCCTTCATTTCCCTTGCAGCATCCTTGGTTGATGAATAGCATCCAGCTTGGTACAAAGGATATAAGTTTGGAGAATTCATAAGAATTTTCTGGAGCCAGGAATTAAAGAATAAGACAGTGTTGGACCATTTCAAAATCGAACATTCAAAGAACAATGGTGAATGAAATTTGTTGTTGAATTTGATTTAAGGGAGCCATTATCAACATTATCACTATCACTGGACAATCCAATAATCCGTTGCCCTCTGGATGAATAAAAGATGATTACATAGTTTTAACTATTGAACATAATTTTATTTTCAATTCCAATCTTTGCACATTTAAACCTACCCTCAACTATCAAAAAACCACTGGTCTAGCCTAAATTAGAACACAAAACAGCACCGACCTATCTACCATTAGGTAACTAATTGGCTAATTGCGTGTACGAGAGCATTGACATGCGCCTTATGTGAACACATTTAGTGCTCAAACAGCAGAACCAACCCAATGTTACAGAAGTATCGATTCGAAACAGAACATGTAGAAACCCATTACACAACATTAATGACAAGTATGGCAGTCGCAAACAAACCCTATGATACAGAGACCTGACATAAAAACTCAACCCCCTTATGTAGGGGACCATTACAGAATAGTTGAACAAAAAAAAAGTGTCTATGTGACATCAGAAACCAAAACTATTTCGTGAAACTGCTATCGATCTAATAGAAGTTATGCTTGCGTTGATTCTAGTGGTTATGCTGCTGGATCTCTTACTGCTTGTGCTATAAGCTATGTTGCGTATGAAAAAAACAATTATATGGTTATTGCAAAGATTAGTTCGCCCTCAAATCTTCAGACAACAGTAGCAAATATTATAACATGAACTGACCTTATAAATCTTAAACACAAGAAGCAAATATTATAGTAGGATAAACCCCACAATGTTGCTCAAGAAACCACTTACTATAGTCCCAGTTGTTATTTCTGTAGCGAAATAGTTAAAACATATTGAATTTTGAGGGCAAGGTTCTACACAAGCCTTCTGAAATAAACCGTAAGAGATACAAATGAAAACAGACCCTGATGAGTATGTCTCAGATTCTTATAAATTCTTTTGTAAGAAAGAGAAACAAAGAATTAAGGGAAAACCAAAACAAACCCTGATGAGGAATTGATCACATGTTGAATATTTTAAAGAAAGAAGGATAACCCGAAAAGGCTAGGGTATCTCGTAGAATCTGATCGCCCTAGCCTCCGCTTCACACAGTTAACCAAGGTCCAAGCATACCTGAACCTCCTCTTCAAAAAACAGTGGAAACCTCGAAGAAATTAAAAAGCCCCTTCAGTTGAAGAAACAGTAGAAACCTCGAAGAAATTAAAAAGCCAGAGGAGCTGGTTGCAAGCACGGCTGAATCACCTGTTGAAGTCGGTGGTGATCTAACGAAGGAGCTGGTTTGGTTGAATTTATTGTTGAAGAAAAAGAACTCAGACGGTTGAAGAAGTTGAAAAGCAAAGGAATACCGAGTTGGTTTACGATTAAGTAGGAGGTGTCGGTGGTGATCTAACGCCCAATATTATTTTAATCGTCTAACATTTCATCGAACGTTGCAAAACTGTACACGGTGGCAGTTAGATGAGTTTGTTTCAAAGGGAAACGCCTTACGGCGTAACTAGCGCAGTCATACAGAGAGCTAGTGTGCATAGAGAAAGGTTGTATGCACAGAGAGCTATTGTGCAGCCATACAGTGTGCACCAGTGTGCAGAGAGGCCGTACTGTGCAGTCGTACAATAGGAAAAGAACACAGGGGGTGTTTCGATTTTGTTTGGTTCAGTTGTTTAGAGGGTTTTGTTGTAGAAGGGAAGTGTTCCCTTGCTGTATTAATTTCTGAAGATTATTATTTTGCTAAGCTAATAGAAAAACAAACATAGTTTGCAGGTTTTCCCTGGAGTTGGGGTTTCTTGGGTGTATCTGGTGTCTTATGTGTTGAATGTGTTTGTCTTCGGCTTTATTTATTTTCATTGGGCATGCAATAGTTAGAAAACTCTGTGTATTTGTAATTTCAGTTTCAGAAGAGAAGTTTAAATTATATTTGTAATTTCAGTTTCAGAAGAGCAGTTTAAATTGTATTTCTGATCGCATGCTTAGAGAATATCAAATCAGTTTCTGGGTTTTAAGGGAAACTAACACTTTTGCCTTTTCATTTTCTGTTATTTTTGGTTTTATACGTGTTTAGCTTTCTTTTAGCTGCATCAACCTCTGAGCCAAGCCTAGACCCAGAGATGTGGATGAAGAACGGAGATGGATATAAAGGAGAAATGGGAAACAGTAATTATGAATTACCTTGGACATGCTACTTCAATCAGTACTTCTCCAATAATGTCCCTCCTAAAACCCTAAAGCCTCAAAGAAGGTCCCACTAAACTAGAGTCAAAACTCACCTCTCAAACGAAGTGATGAAACAAAAGGATGGTCATCTTAACAAACAGAGAAATGACAATCATATATGAATTAAGAGAGGTCTGCATAATTTGCTCTGGAATAGCCTGTTACACGCTTGTCTCTCATCAAGTGCAGCGCATAAGTTTAAACCTGACGTCTAACCAACTCAAATTCAAAGAAATTTCCCTTCCACATCTTTATTCATTTCTTTTCATAGTGGATTACCGTCACTTTGGACGATCATCATTCCAGACTCTGACTGCTTAGCTATGTTACATGGGTACCTGTGGGTGCTGGTAGTATAATAAGCATGAAAACCTTTTGAAATATGGATAGGGGTACGAAATTTTTCCTTTGAAAGAAAGAGGATCATCAGTACGCAGGACCTAGAGGTATGAGTATTTCAAATCCTCCAAAACAGCACAATAAATACTGAATATGCCAAATTCAGATGTGGAACATGGCTCCAAAGTACAATAATGACAATAAGTTCACAACTCCTAAGAAGTAGGAAAGCATCTCTAGGAAACTCCAAAAGGTAATAACATTAGACAATCATATACGTTGTCTCCTACAGATACTACTCCTCACTCATTACTCACCCGATCTCAGTCCAGGCTAACTCACTATTTGCCTATACAGTGGCCCCTTATATTGGACAGAGGGATCACATCAACCGGTATGGCCAGGGAGGATAGTGCCCACGCAATAGTAACGAACAAAAATAAATATATCCTAAATGCAGTGAGGGACCACTGTATTACTTTAAGGATGTAACCAGCTTGCAAGCCACTGCAACACAGAGCTGGTTGGTTACAGGGCATATTACCCGTGAGTTCTTTGCAATTGAATGCACATGATGGACACCTGACTATGACCAAACTCAGAACTCAATATAGTTCTAGCTTCCATGATCTCCTGTATACTTATTGCAGAAACTGAAATTATAAGATTATATCAGAAGTTGGTGGGATCATCTTATATATATTGAATGGGGTGTTAACATGAGCATTTTAAATTAGGGAAAAGAACTGAAAGTAACCTGGCGAGCAAGGTGTCTGAAAGCCCTCTTGATATCGGTAGAAGTGGCACCCATCGGCAATCTGAGAATAGTGTAATGCTCTTGCTGGCCATCAATTGAATTTGATAATTTAATTCTTCTTCTCCTGTTATGGGAACCGTTTCCGCTGTTCTCTCCACCAACTTGCTCAAAGAAATTTCCCTTCCACATCTTTATTCATTTCTTTTCATAGTGGATTACCGTCACTTTGGACGATCATCATTCCAGACTCTGACTGCTTAGCTATGTTACATGGGTACCTGTGGGTGCTGGTAATATAATAAGCATGAAAACCTTTTGAAATATGGATAGGGGTACAGAATTTTTCCTTTGAAAGAAAGAGGATCATCAGCACGCAAGACCTAGAGGTATGAGTATTTCAAATCCTCCAAAACAACACAATAAATACTGAATATCCCAAATGCAGATGTGGAACATGGCTCCAAAGTACAATAATGACAATAAGTTCACAAATCCTAAGAAGTAGGAGAGCATCTCCAGGAAACTCCAAAAGGTAATAACATTAGACAATCATATACGTTGTATCCTACAGATACTACTCCTCACTCATTACTCACCTGATCTCAGTCCAGGCTAACTTACTATTTGCCTATACAGTGGCCCCTTATATTGGACAGAGGGATCACATCAACCGGTATGGCCAGGGAGGATAGTGCCCACGCAATAGTAACGAACAAAAATAAATATATCCTAAATGCAGTGAGGGACCACTGTATTACTTTAAGGATGTAACCAGCTTGCAAGCCACTGCAACACAGAGCTGGTTGGTTACAAGGCATATTACCCGTGAGTTCTTTGCAATTGAATGCACATGATGGACACCTGACTATGACCAAACTCAGAACCCAATATAGTTCTAGCTTCCATGATCTCCTGTATACTTATTGCAGAAAGTGAAATTATAAGATTATATCAGAAGTTGGTGGGATCATCTTATATATATTGAATGGGGTGTTAACATGAGCATTTTAAATTAGGGAAAAGAACTGAAAGTAACCTGGCGAGCAAGGTGTCTGAAAGCCCTCTTGATATCGGTAGAAGTGGCACCCATTGGCAATCCGAGAATAGTTTAAACTGTAATGCTCTTGCTGGCCATCAATTGCATTTGATAATTTAATTCTTCTTCTCCTGTTATGGGAACCGTTTCCGCTGTTCTCTCCACCAACTTGCTCAAAGAAATTTCCCTTCCACATCTTTATTCATTTCTTTTCATAGTGGATTACCGTCACTTTGGACGATCATCATTCCAGACTCTGACTGCTTAGCTATGTTACACGGGTACCTGTGGGTGCTGGTAATATAATAAGCATGAAAACCTTTTGAAATATGGATAGGGGTACAGAATTATTCCTTTGAAAGAAAGAGGATCATCAGTACGCAGGACCTAGAGGTATGAGTACTTCAAATCCTCCAAAACAGCACAATAAATACTGAATATGCCAAATGTAGATGTGGAACATGGCTCCAAAGTACAATAATGACAATAAGTTCACAACTCCTAAGAAGTAGGAGAGCATCTCCATGAAACTCCAAAAGGTAATAACATTAGACAATCATATACGTTGTATCCTACAGATACTACTCCTCACTCATTACTCACCCGATCTCAGTCCAGGCTAACTTACTATTTGCCTATACAGTGGCCCCTTATATTGGACAGAGGGATCACATCAACCGGTATGGCCAGGGAGGATAGTGCCCACGCAATAGTAACGAACAAAAATATATATATCCTAAATGCAGTGAGGGACCACTGTATTACTTTAGGGATGTAACCAGCTTGCAAGCCACTGCAACACAGAGCTGGTTGGTTACAAGGCATATTACCCGTGAGTTCTTTGCAATTGAATGCACATGATGGACACCTGACTATGACCAAACTCAGAACCCAATATAGTTCTAGCTTCCATGATCTCCTGTATACTTATTGCAGAAACTGAAATTATAAGACTATATCAGAAGTTGGTGGGATCATCTTATATATATTGAATGGGGTGTTAACATGAGCATTAAAAATTAGGGAAAAGAACTGAAAGTAACCTGGCGAGCAAGGTGTCTGAAAGCCCTCTTGATATCGGTAGAAGTGGCACCCATTGGCAACCCGAGAATAGTGTAATGCTCTTGCTGGCCATCAATTACATTTGATAATTTAATTCTTCTTCTCCTGTTATGGGAACCGTTTCCGCTGTTCTCTCCACCAACTTGCTGAGCTCTGCACGTAAAAGGACTCTTCTGAATCGCCAGAGGAGCTGGTTGCAATTAAAAAAGGATGCTATTCACTGGTGGTTGCAACGACCAACCAGAGGAGCTGGTTGCAAACACGGCTGAATCGCCTGTTGAAGTCGGTGGTGATCTAACGAAGGAGCTGGTTTGGTTGAATTTATTGTTGAAGAAAAAGAACTCGGACGGTTGAAGAAGTTGAAAAGCAAAGGAAACCCGATTATGGTCGTCATTATGACAATTTTCTAAATTAGTCACAAATTGATAATGATGTTCTTATTTTAAAATTAATTGTATTTTATAGCTACAATGAGTCAAAACGTGCAAACAGGAGTCAATTTTAACCCCTTGTGGGATTGCATGGTCCAGAATGTGAATAATTTAATAACCTCGCTTTTGGTCGAAAATCAGAAAACCATATTGTGGAATTAGTTAGATGGAAAATATTTTACTCGTGCAAGGAGATCTGAACTCCTTATTGTGAGGCATGCTTTAACTGGCCGATATTTCTTTGCTGGAAGCATTATCTAGATTAATCTTTTTCTTTTAACTTGGTGGGGAGTGATATAAAATATAAACTTTATCCTAATATTGTAACATAATAACATGATATATTATAATATAAAATATGAGAAACATATGGATAAATATGATATATTATAATATACAACATAATAAAAGAAGTGCATGAAATTTTTATATTTCAACTTGAAAATATATTTTTATTTAAAATTATATTTTAGAATGATAGTATTTATACCATTTTTAAAATAACATACAAATTTATACATTCTCAAAATAAAATATTTTACTTAATTTTATATGTAATTTTAATATTAACACTTTTATCCTTTGATTGGGTGTTATGGCGAATGGAACAGGGCCTGGGGCATTGTGTCCACCACCCTCAAGCTTGTAATTAACCATTAAATATGATAGTACATGGTTTGAGTCTTGCATACATGAGCATGCAAATATACAGTTGGCAAGGGTTTTATGTTTTGGCTTGGAGGGCTTGTGAATTCATTTTCGGAGGGTGAGTGAGAGCCGATGGGAAGACCTTGGCCTCATGGAGTAATTTGATTGTGAAGGTGGCATGGGTAGAAGCTCTGGTGATAAGGGAAGATGTGGTATGTGTTGGGCAAAGAGAAATTCAAAGAGATTCCTTCTTTTGGAGGTTGGTGTGTGGTTTGTTTGTGTAGCTTAGTCTCGCTAGCTAAAGGAAGTTGTCATTTTAAAGGTTCGACTAGAGCTCTCGACTCGTAAGTCAAATACACACACTCTGTTCTCACCTCTATTTTTTGTGGGTTCCTTGTGTAGTCACTCTGGAAAATTTGGTCTTACTTGTTAATTTTTTCTCTCTGGTGATGGGTCTAGCTGGAAATATTTGCAAGGTTTGGTCTTGGTAGGGTTAATTGGGTGTTTATGCAAATGCTATGGGTAGGAATTGGATAATTGTTTGTGGTTTCTTGGATATCTTAGCCTCTTGGTCTAGGGGTGATGCTATTCTTGTTTGATGATTAAGGGAGAATAGTCTGTGGTTGAGGAAATATTTTCCTTTGCCTTTTCTGATGGGTCTTTGTCCAAGGTTCAATCTTACATCTGGTGCTTTTGCAGTGATATAGTTTGTTGGTATCCTAGTTTTGTTGAGGGTGGGTCAAGTCAATCTTTGTGCTCTTTTGTAGGTAGGGGAAGACCTTGCAATGATATTGGTTTGCCACCCTGAAACTCGATGATTCTTACAATGCAAAGGCAGAGGAGTAGTAGGGGTGGCGATGGTAGAGCCTAGCCTGAGAGAGATGGGCAACAATTTTTTTCCATGACTCTACGATGTCTTATTTCAATGCAATTCCACCTGAAACACATCAGGAATTCAGGGAGCTAGAGAGTAAAGTTGGAGAGGAGAGGAAGTCTCTTTCATACTTTTAGATATTGGAGGATATGTCAGGTTGGGTGCCAAATTTTGGGCGTACTATAGGTAGGATAAAATGGTATCTAAACTTAATAGTGCTTTATTGGAAAATGAGGACTTTGGTGGGCTTCGTATTGAGGCATACGTAGGAGGAGAAATACAACATTTTTTCCTCTTTGAAGGATGCTTAGAAACCTTTTGGTTCTGCATGGATAAAATTGATGCACGTATGGTGCATGTGCAAAGCTACATTCCTTACGAATCTGATGGAGGGGACATGATGGATACCCCTAGCTCTAATGCAAGGGTTCTAGTAATTGTGTCATCCTCAGACAATGATCAATGAGAAAGGGTGGTGGGTGGTGCAATTTGGGTCTTTCCTAAAGATTTTGGTTTTGTCTTTGGTGTTCCATTGGATGGACTTTGGATCTATGGATTACGACGACTTAGCATGGTCAGGACTGTGTGTGTTTTTAGGGATGTTTATGTTTCTCTCTTCTCGCCTCTAGTATTTTCTTTCTTATCTTTTGTTTGAAGCGTAAGGTGATATATGGCTATCGTGAATTTTGTGGGTGGTTTGATTTTTTTTTATGGCTAGCAATATTGTTTTCTTCTTTAGTGGGTCAACGATTTTAGTTGTGGCATCATGGGTTCTTCAGTCGAGGCATAAAGGTTGGTTTCTATGTATTTTGAGGGCTTTGTTGGTATGGGTATTTGTTTTTTGACACCTTCTTGTGTTCATTTTCTATGGATTTAATGTTTAATTTGTATTGCGAAGATATTAGGCCTTGTATGGTCCTTGATGTATTTCCCCTTGGTTTTGATGTTCTTAGTGGATCTTCTAGGTGATAAGGGTCGAGGGTTGAGTCTTTGTGCTCCCTCTATGCACTTGGTGATATCTATGTAGTCCAATTTTATGAGTAATATAAAGTCTCGCAATTCACAAAAAAAATAAAATATTAGCACTTTTATTAGTTTGGAGATCAAAACTTGTAGAAAAGTTACATAAATTTAAGTTCCTTTAATAAATTAAGAAGAATCTAGAATAAACTATGGTGTTTGATAATTATAAAAATAATTTCTATAGTAATAAAATATGTAATATGTTTCTCCCCACCAGACTCTAGCTCTTTGTCAAGGCATGGAATCCAACCAAAAGAAAGAGGGTGTTGTGAAAGTCATGAGGGGCCCAGAAAGTGTGGACGAGAAAAGTTGCTACCCCCAAGTCTTATCCATACCGCCTAAGGGTTAACCCATCTCGAGACCTATAGCATCCGAAGTAGAAGTCCATGGAATAAACTGAGAATTAGAATTAAAAATATATAACTAGAAAGTCTCAGCGTACCTAGGACCTCCAATTTTGCAAAGCTTTGGAGGAGGCTCACCTTGGGGACAACACTATGTTTTTAGATTGCACTAGAGTGAAGAATGGAGTGTTGCATGCTCAGAAAAAGGGTTAACCATCCACAAAACAAGAATTCCAAGAGGGAGGACACCAACCATGGACTTTGAGGAGGAAACAACTTGACTTTGTTAGCGTTTCCCACCTATTGTTGGGTTGACTAGATGACATGTCTAGCTAAAATTCCATGGCACCAGATAGAAGGTGAGGTGCCTGTTGCATGCTTCAAAGAATCAAGAGGAAGGGGAAGCCTATCAATTAAGGATCAATGTTGATTAATTAAAGAAACTCAAATGTTCTTTGCTTTAAACCAATCCCTTCTAAGAGTATCCCTGGTCAGCGTGTGAAATATTGGCTAAGTGCCCATTAGTTATTGATCATTGAATGCCATATGAGTGATAGGATTCTATCAGTTGTCCAAATTCATGAGAGTTGTATTGTTAGCGATATGAAACTACTCCAAATCCCTTGTAATATTCCTTAACACAGGTAACCAAGTTGGGTAGTGAATCTTGTGCATACACTGTCGGGTGGTGAACTGTGGCTTCTTTATGAGATTCATGGATTTCTTAATTATAACTCTTGATGGGAATGTTGTGATGTATTATTGTCTTGTGGGTTAGTGGGGTAGTAGAAACTCCTTCCCTTTTATCGGTTTGATCACCCCATCTGAGGGCTTGATCTAATCATTCTTTATTTCCAATCTTATTTTTTATTTTTCTGGCTAGTTTTACGTACTTGTAGAATTTAGAAGAAAAGATTGCAAACATAGGGGCACAAATATGACCCAGGGTTTCAATGACTCTTCTTTGCTTGTGGAGAATGATAGACAAATAAATAGATAGACACATGCCTACTCTGCTACAATGAAAAAATCCAAACCATTGAAAATTTTCTTCACTCATTTATGATCAACGGACCCAACAGGTCACCAAAGGCAAGGAAGAATCCTCTTAACCCTCCCTTGGATACAATCACTTGACCTTGCTTATTCATTCATTTTTAGTTTCTATCATGTTTTCTCTAATTAGGGATTGTGTGGTGATGCACATTGCAAATGTTTAGAAGCCACTATATATAATACGACTGGAGAAAATAGAAGTTGATTATTAGAACATGTGAATGTCCATGTATAACAATCTTACTAACTAAAGAAATCTATCAAACACTGTTACTAATTCCATGCCATAGAGCAAATGGAAAATCTATAAAAACATCCCACTACAAAGTTTTAATAGAGAAAATGTTAAATTATAACCATAATATTATAATGTCACTACTTTCTTAATCTTTTACTCTATTAACCATTATATATAATTTTAAACTTATTTTTTCATTAATCAATAATACTTAACTAAAAATATTTAATCAAATCAAATAATTTTACTTGAATATCATAAATTATAATTTTACTTGAATATCATAAATTATTGTGAAATATAATGAAAAAAACTAAAATGCCAGCCAAACTACTTTGGATTGAACGTTGTAATCCCCACATGATGAGGAGTGATAATCATACAATGTGTGATAAGTGAAACCATTATCGTTTGTTGTCAAAGATTGGAATTTGATTCCCAAAAAAGTCTTTTCCATTTCAAAATGTATTTGACAATTAAGATGATAAAACCTTCGTTTTGATGTTTATGCACATAGATAACGCATCAAACTTACTCATAGATATTCACGTTGTTGCAATATTGTTTCTTTGTTTATGTTTTCATTTTGTGCCTGGCCAAGGACTATAGTATTGGTCTTGTGGTAAAAGTGTATTGTGCTTTCATTATTTTTTTTAATTTTAATTAAATTTTTGGTTATATGTGGAATATTTTTATTTTCAGTAAATTCAAAAATAGTTTTTTAATTTTAGAAATCTTACTTCTAATTTTTATTAGCTAAGTGAATTCTAATGGGACATAATTTTTCAGATAGAAGTAGTTTTATTTCCTGTATTTGTCAGTATTGCCTAGGCCAATGATGCCAAAACTGGTAAAGTTACAAGTTCTTTTACATAGGTGGGGAAGGAGGCTTACACTATTATGCTACTACCTAATACTCTACCTAATAATGCCAAAACTGACAAACTTACTAAGCTAAAAAAAAATTGAACAAATCTCCTTTTAATATTATTAGTGAGTAGCTTTCCTTTTACAGAAAAAACTTCCTCCACACAATGAAAGCTCTGCTAGAAAGCTAGAAATATTGACCAGTGCATCTGAGTATACGACTACGAACCTCAGAAAGACTATATTAAGCTATATCAGCTAAAAATTGTGACAATGATTTTTACTTTAAAATATGATAGAGAGGAGCGGAGTATATTTTTACCTTACTTCCGTCGGTCAATTTTCAGAACATAGATATGCCTTATGACCCAAGCAGATAGATAATGGTGCAACCTATCAAACTAAAACCTCTGTTTTGCATTTTGATTTTGAACTTATGTTTTGAAATCCTCGGGACATACCCAAGTAATAACAACAATTTCCTTTGGGTTTTACTTGAATTATAAACTAAGGTAGGGGTAGCAACGATATAATTTTTGTGGTATATAATGCAATCAGAATTCGCGGGTATTAACCGTATGATTGAAAAGTGGAGTGTTCTCTATGATTATTAGACATACATTTATCTTTCTATCAACATTTCATCCATGCGCATGTTTAGAATGGATCTTTCTGTGAAATTTCATTCACATGGCTTCACCCATGTCAATTAAGTGTGAGTTCGTAGAAAGTGTATTAAGTGTGAGTTCGTGGAAAAGAAAGATCGTAACAGTGGGTTCACTGATATTCTCGAATTCTTACTTCCAGTTTCTAGGAAATTATTTGCATCTGATGCATGTCCATGTTTAGAATGGATCTTTCTTTGAAATTTCATTCACATGGGCCTAACCATTATTCCTCGCTAACTTACCATTTGCGAGGGAGGCTGTTGGAAGATGCATGGAAGCAGATTTAGTTATTAACGTACCCATGGCCCTTCCAACATTCATATCCTAACATCCGTTCGGCGATTCATTAGCTCAGAAAGTTAAATAATTATTTTATCAAAACGTACCTCTTGCATGTGTTCCTGGAAGATTCGGCGGAGAGTCATGTAAGATTTCTTTGTAAGCTTGAAGCAGATTCATCTTATTTTCAAAGAGGGCTATCCATAACTAATGATTAACCTTGTCAATGGATAATCCCCTCATCAATTGCATCTTCCTCCACTTAAAACCTATTTGTTTAGAGTAGCTCACGCATTTATATGGTCAACCCTTGTCGTTAGGTTAACCCTAGTGTGCAAAGCACTCTACTCTTGTTTTAAATAGATACTGCAAGATGAATTTAAATGTGGGCTCCTAATAAAACAATAATAGAAATAGCTAACCCCGTAGTTGGGCACTTTTCAATGAAGGTCTACCATAAATGGTAAAGGGTATCATATACCGAGAGTGACTCTACCATGTGTTTTCAATTCACAATTTCACACATATAACCATTGGGTAGAGTCATTGTGCGGTGATGCAGAGGATGGGTTGTGCGAAGAATGAACCATTCTAATTAAAATGAAAACTTTCGCAAATCAAAGCCTCCACACAATAGTTATATGCGTGGGGGTGCGAATTGTACGAAGCATATGGTTTACCATATTAATATGAAAAATATGTTGCAAGGTATATGTGTTGGTGTTGGCGGAAATATAATGAATGAGTTGAGACCCCATGTTCGGGCACAAGGGTCAACAAAGGTTCTGTCACACTGACATTTTCACCTTTCTTAAGATGAATAAGGCGTTTCACTCGAGGTGTTGCGTTATGTGACTTTAGTTAGTTAAGAGATTGGAATCTGGTGTAGGAATGAACCACATGGAGGTTATCAATTCCCAATAAACTTTGAACTATAACAATTCGAGATCTAACCATAATAGATCAAGCACACAAAGAGAAGTAGTTTCACACAGTTACAATCATATTAAAATTTTGAAGAAGCCACATAAGCCCATACGCAAAGGTACACATATATCCCTATAATCTCTGCTTCTATTAAATTCCGCAACATTACAACATTTCAGCTAGCTCGAAGGCCTCTTTCACATAACAAGAAACTAACATGATAGAGAAATACAAAAACAAGGTAATAAGGAACATAGCAGGCTTGAACAACTCCGCAACAACATTTCAATATACTCTTTGTCTCTCCCTCCTCCTCTCGACTTTCCCCTCGACCTTCTTAAACCCTGCACTTGCTTAGACTACTACTTCTCCCTCAGATGCTCTGCCTTTTTCCTCTTTCAGTTACCTTTGTTGCTCGACTACATTTGCTTCCTCGACTATCAGCGTTCCTCTCATCTCGGCTGTGACTGCCTAAGTCCGGGTTTCTTTGGCCATCCTTTTGCAACTACTAGTCTTTGGCGGGTCCCTTCTTCTTGTCTAGCTATCTCCTCCGTGACTTCCCAATGGTTACTTTTGGTTAAAATGTGGTCAACCTTTAGAATGTATCGCAAACCCAAAATGAAGGACGCAACAAGCCCTGACCACAATCCATTGACTCGTCCTCGAGTAAATCATTTTTCGGTGCTAGTGGTTCAGTCAGTGTTGTTGGTGTTATTGGTGCTTCTTCTTATGTTGTTCCTTCTTAACTGGTTCCTTCCAAAAAAGGACCCAACTCTCGGACAAACTCAATGGCTGCATTTCTAAACTGTGTGTATGCATCAAGGGTCGTCTGCCATGAGCCTATGAGAGTGCGTGCATGGTTGAGGAACTATGTTGTGAGTTCAACAATCGGATTAGTAGGGTGCATCCTCAGGAGAGTATTCCATTGTGCTTATATTTTCTCGTTGATTTGCTACATTGTCTCTAAGTGAGCCTATGTTGACAACTTAAGATCATGAAGGATATGCTTGGCCTTGCTCAACCCATCTTCAATTTGCCGAATCTAGGCCTCGAGGGCATCCACCTGTGCCAGAAGCTCCTTTCATCGTGTGTTGTCTTTGGTACCCATAACTTGGTTAAATAGATGATTAGCGTGGTGTCGTAGAGGATAAACTGGTTGATTTTTCCTAGCCAAAAATCCTGATGAGTCATGCACCTACTCTAAGAGTCCCTAAGCTTCCTTTGCATCTTGGATGATAGATGCCTTCAGACTAGCCACATTTTCTATTTTCTACTCAATTTCTCCGACATACTAGGTGACAAGCTCTGGTAGCGTCATCTGAGTGGCAACAATACTTCTCTTAATCACTCGGTTGGTTGAGACAAGGTCAACACAGGTACCTTTGAAGTGGTCACAACATTAAAAAAGAGTGCAAGTTGAGAAATCTTCTGGGACATTCGTGACAATATCTGTGATTGAGGACCATAGGTCCTAGAATTTTTCAATGATTTGTTTGAGCTAATACTGGAGAATTTGTTTCTCTTGGAGGAGATAATCTCATTTTTCCGTAAGGGAAATAATCTGTTGTTGTTGCTACTCGTGTTCAGTAGCCATAACATTATGCAATGCCTCTGCTTGGCGTGCAACGAGTTGAATGAAAGTAAACAATTGGGTGAGGACCAGCCCTGGAGGTCATCAGGGTTCATTGTGGAAGGTCCAAGGAATCGAGTCTGCAATAATTATCCACTGGCTACTTATTTCTTAGATTCTCTTGGGAAAATGTCTCTCGCTACGAGGAATTGGTTGTATGGGGATCAGTGCGGATTGAGGTGGGGTGCAATGGTGATGACAAGATGGGATCAAAAAGAATAGGCACACATGGAATTGTGAGGGGGGGGGGGGGGGGGGGGCGCAGTAATATGCCCACTAACCGTGAGCGGACCTCATTCAAGTAACAAGGATAACATAGACGTTTGAATGGCCTTCATGCATGTAATGTGGGCTGTAAGTGTCCCCTTCATATTTGTAGTAATTGATTGGATAACGAATTCAACCTCCATTTCTATTTCTATACCGAGCAAAGTTCCAGATGATAAGGTGTCTAGAATGGTGTTGGATGTGGAGGCTTTGCAAGGTGATGGATTGCACGACTGTGGTGATGTAGTGGAAGTGGAAGGTATATTTTCATTGATGATGGGTTTATTGGTGTGCGAATGGGGTTCCTCATCCGTGAGATAAACAACTGGGGATGGAGGTGGCATTAGTGTTTTTCTTGGGCCCATATGGTGGCTTGGTGGTAATATGTCTAGGATTCGAAATTGCAGGTTCTGACTGAGAGTGGCATCCCACTACAGGAATCGAGGCAACAAGAGGGCTACAAGTCAAATAAATAGGCAGCCTTGAACTTTGAAATTGAGAAAAGGTGGGAAATGGATTTATTGAGGCGTCGAGATTCACCATAGTTTCCTGTAAGGATTGCATCCACGTCTCGAGCCACTTGATGATCGGGTTCAGTGTCTTCTCGACCATCTACTTCCTTGATGTTGCAAGGGTTTCTCCTAATAGTGGTTGGGAAACCATTCCTCCAAACAAGTATATATGCCTCCCCTCTTGAAGTTCTCCCACAATCCCTGGCTAGGAAGAGACTTCGATATGGAAGGCTTCTAAAGTTAAAATAAAATTTTGGGCCAACATCTGAAATGTGTCGGTATGGACACACTTTGGTCATATCTAGGTGCTGCCATGGCTAATGCCAAACTAGATATCCTCTGAGTAGTCATCAGGAAGTGACTTTGGGATTCTTGGTGTGGCCTTGGTGACTTCCAACATCTTCTTATACCATCTGGCAAAGGAGGCCTCATTGATTTCTTTGTTGTTGGGTCCCCTAGAGATCTGCCATGGTACATACTTGAGAGCAAGTGGTTAATCTTCAGTAATCAGTGCCATCTCCCGACCCCCTGGGGGGCACCATTTCCACATGGCCAATGTGATAACGAGATATCTGTAAATAAAGTGAGTAGCGCTTTTATACACATATTCACAAGCATCAAAAAGTTCTTGTAACAGAAAGCTACACCAATTCAACTGCGTGCCCTACACACAAGCCTTCGCAACTAAAATGGTTTCCAACATTCATTCGCCTATCGAAAAATGACGCATGAGTTTCTCAGCAATTGTGTAATAGGCAAATTTGATGTTGGATTTATTAATTGGCTCTATCACAACACCCTTGCCTCCTCGTTGGATACCATACCTATTATAATAGTTGTGATTTCCTGTTTTCTTCCCTCGCTTGGAAGCATTTTGAAAAGAAGTTGATATGGCGACTCCAGCAGTAGATAGGCATGTGAGTATTTGAATGTCAACAACATGGACCAGGTATTCCTTATCTAGCCATAATGACCCTCCATTCATCCTGCTGATGAGGAATTTTGTGCATTTCATAGCTGCCCCTATCATGTCGAACTAGAAGACTCCTTAAATTCAATAGTGTCGACCTATGCATTCCCATGAAGTCTTCTGTAACTTTTACTGACTAGATTCCATTGACTTTGATTAAAGGTTATGTGTAGACCTCTCGCTTGAGTGCTGGAAATTGGAATGAATCCAAGAGGTCATTTTCTACAAGCACGTCTTTGTCATACTTGCCATAGAGATTCTCTTTCTGCATAATTCTTGAATGTGGTTCAACTTCTAGAAAAACAGTTACAGTCTTGGTCATTGCTGCAGAGTGATGGTGATACACAAAGAACACGAGGGGCTTGAACTTGGGCTAGGAATAGGGAAAACAAAGGTACATACTCCAAACTTGGAAATTCAACCACCTCAACTTTTGGTTCTAGGAAACTTATCATTACCATGCAAATTAAATAGAAAATCCCAACATGTTGTTTTTTATTAGACCCCTTAACTAATTAATATGGTAATTTTTCCCACTCGGCCTCAACCATGGCAGCAATGAAGACGACTGAGCCGAACCTGACTCAGATGATGCAAAACTTTAAAAGGAGGGTGGAATTAATGGGTGATTATGGTGCTATGTGGAAGACGCCTAGAATTTGATGATGGATCATGCCATGGATTTTATGGGATATATTTAGCCCAAATTTGAACTGACGTAGGGAATTATTTCTTAATTATTATGGATACAACTACTAACACATGTGACTCCCCAACCAGAAGCAGTTGCGGTGGGGTGAAAATACTTCCGCAACTAAAATAACCGACGAAAGGTTTATTCTTGACCGACTTCGGCTGGAACAACTATCCAACTAAGTTAACCAATGCAACTAATATACTACAAAGGACTGACCATCTGTACCTAAACCTACCTATGATCCCCTTTTGGAGATTTAATTAATTTGATGCAGAATTGCTCAAGCCATGGAAATGTTTCAAGCATGCACCATTCACCCATCCTGGAAATAAGACACCATCCAATTGTGTGAGCTTGACAACTCCTGATTCCATCACTTCCGCAACAATGAAGAGTCCCAACTAATGCATTTGCAGCTTCCCAGGAAACTTTAAAAATTTATTGTCATACAACAAAACATGTTCTCCAACTCTAAAGGATTTCTGCTTGATATGCATGTTGTGCCATGCCTTCTCCCTCTGATTTTCGACAATTTGGTGGAAATCTGCCAGAAACCTAACTACATCCAGTTCTCAAAGCTCTTACAACTTCTTTGGAATTGAACCCTCTTCTGTTATGTGAGTGGTCTATGCAATGAAGAGGTTGGGGATGGTAAAATCGGCAGGTACTATAGTTTCTTATCCATATACTAACTAGAAGGGCGCATACTTGTGTAAGTGCTTAATAGTTGTATGATAAGCCCATAGAGTAGCTAGCACCCTCTCATCCAAATCATCTATGTTGGGTGAACATACCTTGGTGAGTCCCCTCTCTAAGATTTTGGTAAAAGGTTCCACAATACCATTTTCTTGAGAGTGATACGGGTTTCTTTTATGGTGTTGTATCATAAAGTTTTGTAGTAATGAGTTGACCATTTCATTAATGAAATGGGTCCATTGGTCACTGGTGAGACTTAGGGGGCACCTAAATTGGGTGATGATATTCTTGAAAATGAATTTGGTGGTAGTGTCTGTAGTGCAACCTTTGACTGGTGCCATCTTAGCCCATTTATTATGGTAAGGTACTCTGTGGCGGTGATAATATATTTGGTATGGGAGTGGCATTCCAGTGGGTTGATAGGTCCTACAAAGTCGATTTCCCATTTTCCAAAAGCCTGCAATGTCCACACTGGCTGCAAAGGCAGTTCATCTCGGTGTGATGGCTTTCCAACCCTTTGGCAAACATCAAATCTCTTGGAATATTCCTTTGCATCTCGGAAAAATGTGGGATGCTAGAGTCCCCTTTGCAAAACCTTCCTTCCGGTGGCCTTCCCCCCAACGTGCCCACCTACAACTCCTAAATGACACTACCACAATACATCTTGCCTCTCATGATTAATAACACATATGCGCAATATCTGATCAAGGCCCAACTTGTACAGTTGTCTTGCGATCAACTGGTAATAAGCAGCGCAAACCACTATGTGCCTTCGTTTTGTCATTGTGTATGCCTCTTGGAATTTACTTGTGGCTAGAAATATTGCAATATCCTCCAAGTAGTTCAGTATGGCTTTGACTCGAAACAAGTCAACATCTGGTAGTTGGTAAGCTACTAATCCTCCAGTTTATCCTGACTCTAATCAGGAAAGGTGATCAGGCCCTACATTCAATCTATCTGGCTTGACAATTACTTCAAATGTGAACTCCTGGAATATAAGAAGCCATTTGCAAATGCTTCCTTTGACTGTGGGATTATTCACCAAGTATTTTAGGGAAAAATGGACAATGAAGAATTTGAACGGACCTCCCAGAAGATAGTGCCAAAAATTTTGTAGTGAGTATATCATTGCAAGTGCTTCATGCTCAGTCGTGGTATAATTCTTTTCTATCATGGATAATTTTATACTAGCAAAGTAAATGGGGTGATAAATATTTCCATCTCCAGGCTGAGCTAGGAGAGCCCCCAAGGCTATACCCGATGTGTCGATGTGAACGTGGAATTTCTTGTTCCAATATGGATAAACTAAGATTGGTACACTTGCTAGGTTTTCCTTCAGCACATTAAAAGCAGCTTGATATTCATTTGACCAGGGAAACCTTTCGGTTTTATTCAATCGCTTATCCAATGACGTAGTGATCAAAGCATAGTTGTGGATGAACCTCCTATAATATCCCTTGTGACCAAGGGTGGATCTTAGTTGTTTAACAATTGTTGGTAGCTCCATATTCAAAATCAATGCGACCTTAGTGGGATCAACACATACTCCGTATTTGTAGACTATATGGCCTAGAAGTGTCCCGAAAGGGACAATGAATATGCACTTTTTTAGGTTTAAGGAGATTTGCAGTTGTCCATAATGGTAAAAAATCACTTGAAGAAAATTGGAATGCTTCTTTAGCAAACTATAGATGGTCCAGTCATCCATGTAAAATTCTAGAAATCTATGAATATAATCCTTGAAAGCAACAACTACAATTCCTAAGAACACTGCTAGAGCATTCTTAAGTCCAAAAGGCATAACATGTTACGCATATTATCCCCATTCAGTGGTGAATGTGGCTTTCTTCTTGTCCTCCTCCGTAATCCGGACCTGAAGGTAACTAGAGAATCAATCTGTAAACGAGTAAGCTTCATTCCCTACCACATTGTCTAGAAATTTGTCCTTGAATGGGGTAGGGAAGGGGTCATGAACACATGCATTGTTCAAACTCTGGAAATATACTCAGAATTGAATTTATTCAGTGTCCTTCTTGTTTTGTATAACAATTGGATTGACCCACTTAGCCTCATCGACTAGGAATATAAGCCCTACCGCCAAAATTTTATCTATCTCCTTATTCACTTTCTATTCGACTCTCATATTTAGCCTATATGGTTGATGTTTCATGGCTTTGCATCAAGTTTAAGCACAACCTTCATCTCCCCTAATCCCCCCCTGATCCCCTTAAGCTCCTTAACATACGCAGGGAACAAATATTCTTACTCTCTTGGGAGATCAAAGATTTCCTTGGTAGTTTTCTCATCCCAGTAATATCCAATTGAGGATAGCTTCAACTTCTCGTTAGTGTAGATCTTATATTTCTGCAACTTCAAGGGTAGTAGCTGTGGAACATTAGTTACAAGCCCATATTCAACACTCTGTTCCCCCTCAGTTTCCTTGAATGTCAGATGTCTTAATTCCTCCAAGTCATGCTCATCCAACTTCCGTTCAATCTTTCCACAAGCTACAAAGTTCATAGAATCTAGATTCATATAGATGCTCAAGGGTGTCTTGGTATATACATCCCTCTGTCAACTGTCCTACTGTGAGCAGAATCCTTTTAACAACTTGCAAAGCAGTCAGGATTAGTTCATGACTATCAGTAAAGGAGAAATTGCTGGTAAATTAATCTGCGATGTAGTCCCAATCATTAATATACATCCTTATTTCCTCCTTTATGTACAATGCCTTTAGAAATGTCCCCAGGGTGTGTGTAAATCTGTGCACCTGTAAGTCCTCTAGAATCCCTTCCCTGATCTAGTTGGCCTTACAATCTTACAGGTGTTTCCAAGGGTTGAAGCCCCCCTATACTTCATGAAGTTCTATGGGAAATCCTCTGAATTCCAAAATATGACTCTCATCGTTGCCTTAATCTCTTTCCATTCCCTGAGATTGTTGCGGTGAGATCCCCACCAACTTACTAGTGTCTTTTTAAAGCGACATCCAGTAAGGGAACTTCATGTTCTTCAGAGACAGTTGCATCAACTATATTAAGAAAATCATTTACCAAGTCCATGCCATTGAAAATAGGGAATTATTGTACCTCAGTACCAACCTAGTTAATATGATGGATCATGGCACAACGCCTGGTGTTGATCTCATACCCGCCCTATTTCTAGTCATCCCAAGTAGCCTCGGAGCCGACCTCCGAGCTCTGAATTTTCCTCCATCTGATCGATCCTTCTGCAATCATATTGATATTGTCATCTCTTCTCCCTGCTGTCCGTCGGTACAACTGATCCAACAATTCATGTTCTTCCCTGTCATCTATTAGCTTAATGAACCTTGGTCCTTGGTATGGGTCCAGGGGCTAGATTACTCTAACTCCCTCCACTTCAAATGTCATCAACTCCTTTTTTAGATCAATTATCATGTAATTATCAAAGGCCATGTCTATTCCAAGCAATGTCAAATAAGGGTCTTTTTCCCCCATAATGTCTATTACTTCAAAGTCAGCATAAGTTTTCACCCCTACTATGTCAACTTCTACGTCCTCCAGCCTTTCAACTGGAAAGATACACTATTAATTTTCCATACATTGTTGAATTGGATAAAACACCAACTTCGGCCTTCCCAGGTTTTCCTCGATAGGATATTCACATATGATCCTAGATCCAACAATATATCCTTAATCTGGAAGTCTGCAATTTGAGCATCAATCCAGAACTCCCTTCTTGTTCTCTTCTTGTTCCTTTTCACCCTCTTGGAGTGTCTCTTGGGTAAGCTGGCTGAAATGACCCCTTCCTCGATCGCTCCATCCTTGACAATAGATTTGAGACTTTCCACAACTGTTTGAACATCTGATTATCATTCAAAATTTTCAAAAACAACCTGAATCATTTGGCTATGGGTCAAGCATTGGATTGTGATAGGTTCGGGCTCCTAGATTTTGAAAATCGTAATTCTTCTTTCTGCTTTCAATTAGAAGTTCAGAAGCCAAGAATCCCCATGCCTCTGATTGAACTAGTGAAGAATGAGCCCCTCAAGGAATCTATCCTCGAAGACCCTGAGTTTAAAGCTGGCCCAACTTCCCATGACTATGAAAATCTGCAAATTGACCAACTTGTTGTTATCCCCAGCCCAGTGATAAAAAAAGGTAAAGTTAGCTTCCAATCATCTTATGCTTCCCCATCTGTTCAAGAGACAATCCCTCATAGTTGCCTCCTAGGCATTGAGGACAACCATAACTCAATGCCCAAGGCTGATACTGATAATCTCAATCTTGATATCACGAAGCCTGCCCAGTTGGCCTCCACATAGCTTGAAGGGGCAGTTTGCCAGATCACAGAGGAAGAAGGTGCACAGATTTGGGACACTTCCTTGGATGGGGCTTGTTCTAAGAAAGTTGCAGGAGCAGGTGAAGTCTTTTTGTCCCCCACACAAGAACACATTGATTCACCATTTATATTAATTGTGCAGGCCACAAATGACACAGCCAAGTACACAACAACCCTTGTTATTCAGCAGGTGTACAAAAGCTTCTACGAAGAACATCCAACGATGAGAGCATACAGAGAGGGGGTGAAATATAAACCATCTCTACCTGATAAGGTCAAATGTCCTAAACTTTTTGAGGTAGGTGATCAAATCAACCCGATTTTGCAAATCGTTGATGAATTGGTTGACATGCACATTGACCAAGAGAAAGAGACCATTCATAGAAAGGCAAAAGGGGCCAATCTTTAGTATGGTGACTGTTTTTTTCAAATGGGATACACTCAAGGAAAGGTAGGGAGATCTTGGTAAATTCAATGCTCTATGGATAGGACCATTCATCATTTCCCAGGTCCAGGGGAACAATACTCTCATGCTGCAGAGTTTAGAAGGAGAAACAATTTTGATGGCCCAGTAAATGGGCAGTTTTTGGAGATTTATGTTGTTTAAGGTCTCTAGGCTTCAACAGTGTAAATATGTTATTTTTATAGGTTTTAATGTAGACTTAACTAGACTCCATGCCTAATGGAATACTAGGCAAGTTTTAATCTTGTTTTTGTATGAAGGCAGTGGTCTACGATTCTTGAGACCTCACAGGGAGGATCTCATCCCCAGAAGGAGCCAATGTTAGCTCTACTACATGTGGCTGATTTTTCGAGGAGCAGAAGTAAGCTTGATCCTTTGTTTTTTGCTCACAAAAGGCCTACACCAGTTATCCTCACTTTTCTCCATTTCCTCGCCCATTCCCCTCTCACCCCCTTTATACATGATTCTGTTTAAAATCCTATAAAACTCCACTTTTCTTAAGCCTCGGGCATTGAAACCCTGAAACCCATATAACCATGCACCTTCACAAAATCCCTAATCCGCCGTTTCCCTCTCACATCAGTCGAAAATCCCGTGTGATCAAATCTTCACCGTCTAATCAACTCCGCTATGATCGGACGACATTCGCTCCTCCCGCACCCGCAAACTGCCCACACGTTAACTCGCGATCAAAGTGGTTTTTGTCCCTCCTCGTCTTCCACGCATCATGCAATCATTGTGATTGCAAGCCCTCATACGTTTACCGCTTCCCTCCCAATGGCGGTGCGATCAATACTTCTTACCGCCCATCCTCCATCCCTGCTCTTTAAGCCCCCGTGCATGTCCTCTGCCTGATGACCGTTGGATATACCCACCCAAGATCCAACGGCTCACAATTGCCTTGCCCCGTGTCCTCCCGATACTTCCTACCAAGCGCTCCCCGCTGTCGATCCGCCCAATCTAACGACTGATTTTCTTCCTCCATCCGTCCCGACTATCAACGTCCATAACTATTCCATACTCCTAAAAGGATGAAGGTGGCCTGTTACCAGTACATGGCGCAATTGTTCCTCAACAACCACATCCAACAAACAGGATGGCTGAGAAGAAAAAGGACAGACCTCGAGCAGAACAATGCATTTAACAGCTATGGAACTTTTTCCATACGAGACTCCACCTTCCTGAGAAGGACAGCAAAACACTTGAGAAGATTGGATTTGTTCACTGAAGTAGGCAGATTGCACTAGAGACTCCATCAGATAGTTAAAGTAGTTGGTGGTCAATTATGACCCCTCCACGCCTAGAATAGCAGAATGTCTTTGTCATGAAACCCTATATATACCCAAAAAAACAGATGTAATCAGGGTTGATGGTTGCTATTTTGATGTAAGGTTCAACTTCTGGAGATTGTAACTGCTTTGATACTTGCAGTGTCTCGTCTTCATTTTCAGCTAATACAAGCTTCTTTTGCTGTTAATTGCTCACTTTCCATTCCTATTCTGTTCCAGGCTGTGCCTGTTATGCAATTTTCCTGAACTCTTGATGTTTAGCATTAGAGGAGCTGTCATCCTACCTCTGTGTTAAAATCTTATGTGCATCAGTAAATGCATTATTTAGGTTTTTTTTTACTTAGTGCTAGAGAGCTGTCATCCTGTCTGTGCATTAGGAAATAGATTTGTAGACCTCTTTACTGGTTGCAGCCGGCCATCACATGGTCTTGTGCATTTGCTGGCGTGGTTAGTATTCTCCATATTCACCTAACCATTAAACTATGAGTAATTGGTGGTCTAAAGCCTTGTAGCTTGGGGGTGTTCACGCATGTCTGGAGTCAAGCAAAGTAGGAGTGGTTATCTCGCTTGAACTAGCATCATTCCTTCCATTCATCCATTTCCAACATTATGTTGAGTTTATAATGTTCCCGAGCATCTCTGAGATACAACCTAGGAAAGTTTCTTGGGGTGATAATTGGTACTTTAGGCATGATTGGTCTTCAAAGTTGATTTTTCCTCAAATACCTGCATACAAGATTTTATTATGAACTGGACACTTGTGTTTGGAATGATAAACAAATTGTTTCTACATAATCAAATTACCTGCAGAACAGGATCAACTGCGGAACATAAACAACTACAAAACGTAAGAACAACTGCAGAACATGAAACAAAGAGTAAAATATGGTTTATGAATGAATGAAATGGAAATGGTTGTGTAAGTGAAAATAAGACAAGATGATAAATGAAGAATGGAGATGAGAGAAATACTTGGAAAGGGAAAATTTATTGGTGAAATATGGAAATGGAAAGAAGTGAAACTTGTACAAGAAAAACAGAGTGAAGTGAGATGAAATAATGAATTTTGCAGAATGTAGAGTGACTGTGGCTTTTTGTCACCATTTTTAACAAAAAGGAAATGGAAAATATAGGGTGTTAGAAGCTTTTGATTTTCACCCTGTATTTTCTGTATAAGCATGCCAATCAATGATTGGTTTTCAACCTTACACATTTTTTTTTTTAGATAGGAAAAATAAAGACTAAGTTGGTGGAGAAAAAAGATTCTTCTTCAATAACTTCATTTCAGAATTGTTTCGGAAGATCTTGATGAACTCCTCCTTTGAAACCGGTTTTTGATATATTTTCAATCTATGACCATTCACAAGAAGAGGAGTTTGACTTTCATCTATTGTTCTGATCCTCAATGCTCCATTACTAAAGACTTTTTCAATCTCATATGGCCCAAGCCAATGAGTTTGAAACTTCCCTTGAAAATCTTTAAACTTTGAATCAAATAACAGTGCCCAATCTCCCTCTTGAAACCTCTTGTCCTTGATATATTTATCATGCCATTTAGCCCTCTATTGTTGGACTATACCAGTCCTTTGAACTGCCTCTCGCCTGATTTCATCAAGTTCATTTAATTGCTCTAGTCTATGATTTTGATCCTCTGATAAATCCAACCCTAATTGGACTGCCATATTGAAAGTTCTAATTTGGAACTCTATAGGAAACATGACTTGTTTCCCATAAAAAAGTTCATAGGGTGTATGTCCTGTTGTGTTCCTCCATGTAGTTCTATAGGCCCATAAGGCTTTAGGAAGCCTTTTTGCCCAATCTCTTCTATCTAGATGCACAATTTTGGTGAGGATTCCTTCAATCACTTTATTTGTAGACTCCAGTTGACCATTTGCTTGTGGATGATCGGGAGTAGATTTCCTATGCTTGATCTTGTATTCCTCCACAAGCCTTTCCACCATGTTGGATGTGAATTGAGATCCCTGATCTGTCACAATTTCTCTTGGAACACCTTCTAACCATTTAGTGACATAATCAGTGCATACCAATATATACTTTTTCTGCTTAGATGGAGAATTAATTGGTCCAATAAATTTTAAAGCCCACTTTTCAAAGGGTTCAATAAGTACCCGAGTTTGTAATGGCATTTCGTTTGAGGGAGCAGGTTTCCCTACCCTTTGGCAGCTGTCACATCTCCTGATATATTCTTTAGCATCTTTGAAGATGGATGGCCAATAATATTCTAAAGAAAGGATTTTATAGGCTGTCCCCTTGTCAGCAAAGTGTCCACCACATGACTCATCATGACATGCTTTGAGAATCTCAGGCATTTCACATTCCCTGACACACCTTCTGATCATAAGATTTGGCCCTGTTTTATACAATTTGTTAGTGATCCATGAATATCTTGCACTTTCCTGAATAATTTTTCTTTTCTCTCTAGGAAAGAAATGTGAAGGTAACTTCCTTGTGACCAACTAGTTAGCAACATCTGCAAACCAAGGAGTTTGAGTAGTTACTGCAAAAAGATATTCATCAAGAAACTTATCTTCAACCGGAGAATCTTCTTTGATATTCTGAATCTTGGACAAGAAATCAACAACTGTGTTTTGTTTTCCAGGTTATCTAGCACAATAATGTTAAATTCTTGCAAAAATAAAAGCCATCTTGTAACTCTGCCATTAGTAATAGGTTTATTCATCAAATATCTAATTGCAGAGTGATCTGTATGAACAAAGGTTTCATAGGCTATTATATAATGTCTGAACTTGTTAATTGCATGAACAACAGCTAAAATTTTCTTTTTAGTCACAATATAATTCAACTCAGTGGGAGTCAAATGCTTACTTGTATAGTAAATGGCATAAAAAATCAAATCTTTTTGTCCCAATACAGCTCCCAGAGCTGTATCTAAAGAATCTATAGAAATATGGAAAGGAAGTTTCCAAATTGGACCTCTTAAAATAGGTGCTTTAGAAATTTTTGCTTTAAAGGTTTCAAATGCTAGTTTGCAATCAGGATTCCAACTGAATTCACAATCTTTTGTAAGCAACTTGAAGAGTGGAGATGCTATTTTAGTGAAGTTTTCTATAAACCTTCTATAGTATCCTATAAATCCTATAAAACTTCTAACATCTTCTTGGCAATTTGGAATTGATATGTTATTAAACCAGCTCAAGAAAATATAGAAAAGATAGATCAACGACTTAGAATTCAGCCTCTTCGAGGGGGCAGCCTCCTTTACATTACATAAATGAACAATTCTTGGATGATACAAATGAAAAGACCTCCTTTCTATATATAGGAGTCTAAGGGGTCATAAAATAATCAGAGCCGACATAACAATAATAATGTAAGGGCACAATAATAACAATAGTGGGCTTCTATGGGGCACAATAGTAACAACATGGGCACTACATGGGTACATCAATATAATAAGTGGGTTGTACTAATAACAATAAGGGGTTACACTAGTAGTATAGGGGCCTAACAAACATCTTGTCGAGAGGACTTTGTATCCTGTTCACTTGTCTGCGAAGTTCCCTCCATAAGGTTCCTTGTGACAAGCCTTCAGGATGTCAAAGATCTCATCTTCCCTAACACAATGTCTGATCTGAAAATATGGTCTAGTGTGATAGATATTTCCCTCTATCCAGGAATAAGTAGTAGTCTGCTATATGATTTTTCTCTTCTCCTTGGAGGATAAGGGTTGTGGAAACTTTTGTGTAGCAAGATAATTGGCTATGTATGCATACCATGGTGAGTGAGTAGAAATAGCAAAGAGATACTCATCAGGATAAGAATCCTCAGTAGGAATGGAATTGTCATAAATATTTAACCTAAAAAGAAAATTGGCTACTACATTATCTTTTCTAGGTTTATCTAAGATTATGATATCAAATTTCTGTAACAGAAATAACCAGCGTGTAATTCTACTATTGGTAATTGGCTTATTAATTAAAAAATGAATGGAAGAGTGGTCAGTGTGTACAAATACTTGATACCCAGTAATATAATGTCAAAACTTGTTGATGGCATGCACTACTGCTAGGAATTCTTTCTCGGTCACTGTGTAGTTGAGCTCAACCGAAGTCAAATTCTTGCTTATGTAATAAATATCATATGGTTTCCTATCCTCCAGTTGGCCCAAAACAACAACTACAAGAAGGTCAGTTGCATATGTAGCTATGTCAAATGACATTTCCCAATTAGGTCCATGTAAAATAAGAGCTATTGATACACAACATTTCGGCTTCGAAAAGGTCTTCTCACACTTTCCTATCCACACAAATTTGAAATCTTTCATAGGTAAGGAGAATAGAGGCAATGAAATTTTTGAAAATTTCTCTATAAACCTTCTCTAATACCCTACATGCCCCAAGAAACTATGTATGTCTTTTTGCATATTGGGAGCTGGAATTTTTAGAATTACTTTTATTTTAGCAGGGTATGCCTTGATCCCGTCAACAGAAATGAAATGTCCCAGCAGGATCCCTTCATTCATCATCATGTGACATTTTTCGGTGCTCAAAGAAACATTAGTTTGTATACAACGTTCCAACAATTTTTCCAAATATATTAATTTTGTTTCAAAATAACCACCATAAGGTGTAAAGTCATCCATGAAGATGTCAAGACAGTCATTCAACAAATTAGAAAAATTTCCCAGTATTGTCCTCTGAAAAGTTGTTGGTGCATTGTAGAGTCCAAAAGGGAGTAATTTGTATGCAAAAGTTCCCCTAGGGCAGGTAAAGGTCGTTTTATCCTAATCCTCGGGGGCAATCTGTATCTAGTTGTAACCACTAAACCCATATAAAAATGAAAAAAACTTTTTCCCAAAGAGGGTGTCAAGGACTTGATCTATAAATGGTAAAGGAAAATGGTCCTTTTGAATGGCTTTATTGAGTTCTTTGTAATCCACACAGACTCTCCACTTGCCACTCTTCTTAGGGACAATGAGAAGCAGAGACATCCATTGATTGTCAGATATTGGATAAATGAAGTTAGCATTTAGGAGTTCTGTAATTCTTCTTTCACTACCTCCTTCAGTGTAGGTTCATGTGGCATCGTGGTTGTCTTATTGGTTTACAACCATCTTTCAAATAAATGTGGTGAGTGCACATGCTGGGATGAATCCATTTCATATTTGTGTAGTCCCATGAAAATGCCTTTTTGTATTTCTATAACAGCTGTAGCAAAAATTTATTTTTCTCGGCAGTTAGGTTGGGATTAATATTCAAATAATTCCTTGGTTCTATTTCAATTGGACTACTATCAGTATGCGGAGTGGTTCTCATTTTTTCAAATTTTATATCATCTACTTCCTCTTCCTCCCTTGAATTTTTAATAGAAGTGACAGATAGTGAGTTACTAATAAAGCCATTAATGATATCATCCTTGGTCTCATCCTTGAAATACTGGGCTTTTACAAGAGAGGAGCGGTAGGGAAACATCTGATTCGGGTTCAAATTCATCCCACCAGGGATTGTTAAAATCCATATTTCATTTTGCTGGGGGGTAAAGGTTAAGGTTCTTTGTAGCCTACCCATCTGAAATCATCATAGATCCAGATCTACACCTAGTGGCCAACTAGGGTCTCCCTAAAATCAAAGGATGTCCCCCCAAGTTGGATTTGGTTTGCAAGATATGAAAGTCATTAGGATACCTCCAACAATCTATTGTGATTACTATGTCTTCCAATACCCCCTTGGGTTGAACAAGAGATCTATCTGCTAGTTCAAGTATAGTAGGAGTATGTCTAAGCCCATGTAGTCAGAGGTCCTTTGTCATTACATTAATGTTTGCCCCAAGATCAATCAGTGTATTAGTTATGGGCTGGCCATCAATATAAACAATAACTGTAGGGTTCCCTAGATCATTATACTTGGTTAAAAGAGACCAAGTAGTCATTAATTTATATAGTTTCCCCATCACGTCTATATTAGCAAGGTCCTTAGGCTTCCTTCCAGCTTTCTTAATGCACAGGTCTCACGCTGTTTTGGCATAAATAGGTACTTCTTTAAGAACTTGTAACAGAGGAATCCGTACGTGCAGGTTTTGCAACTCCCTAAGAAAATCGGATTCAGATTGTGAGGTCATTCTAGTCTCAATTAATCTCTGAGGATATGGAGGATCTTGAGTCATAACAACCGAATTGGTTGCTATAGGTGTAATAGCCTTACTCTAGTTGGTTGTTACAGGAGTAATACTTCTTCTCGGTTTGGTTATTATAGGTGTAACAATCTACTCTGTATCGATTTTGGTTTAATCACCTTACCCAACTGTAGTTGAATTTTGTTAAGTCCGACGGGAGTGATAAGGTAAGTCTAGAAGATAGTTAGAGCCTCTATGCTCTGGGTTGCTTTATTATTCAGTTTAGGGTTAGGTTGCACAGGTAATTGGGGTTGCACAGGAGGTGCAAGAACATGAGTTTGGAAAGGGGGCAAGTGTAGTTGTTGTTGCATTGGTAATCTAGAGGGAACTGGACTTTGGGCATTCCCCATCAAATTTTGATTCCAATGATATGGTTGAGATGGAGGATATTGAATACACAGAGAGGGGGACCACTAGTTCCAAGGCGAAGGAAATTGTGTTGGATAAGGAGTGAGTATTGCCATGGATATTGTTGAGCGTTATATGCATTATTCCACGAATTAAAAGAAGAAAAATCCTGGGACATACATGGGGGTCGTGGCTGCCATGGTCTCCTGGGCCCAATGAAATAAGAGCACTGAACTTCTTCACTCGACTCTCTAAGCACTACTTTCAATATGGGAAGCTCCAGACATTGACCTGTAGGATGTTCTAGTTCATAAATATTGCACAAACTGATGTTGTTCATTTCACAATCCCTCAAGGGATGTTTCTCTTTGCATTTTAGACAGAACACAACTAAAGTTGTATCAGCTTCCCCTTGTGCCTTCTTGATCCGTGTTGTCATTATCTGAGTAGATAAAGTACTAAGGAGGTTGGTTTTGAAATTTTCAAATAAATTCTTGATCTCTCCTCTGGTTACTCCTCCACTTGCAGATTTTTGTATTCGGGAAGAGGCATCTCAGATTGTGCTTCTTCCCTTCGACAATCCTCTAGAGCATCTCAGACATAACTTTATTATCTCAATGAATGGTTCCTGAGATATGTCCCCCTTCCCTAATAGATTCATGGTATCAAGGTAGTTCTCCCTCATTCCCCTTATGAATATTGTCTTCAAGATCTCTTGATCTAAATCACTGTGTTTAAATGTCTGAAATTGTAATGAAATCACTCCACATAGTCCTCCAGACTCTCATCCTCCTTTTGTTTCATCCTAAATATTTCCTCTCTTAAGTCCCTAGTTCTACAATAATCTTAATACTTTGATAAAATTGTCTCCTTCATGTCACTCCATGTTCGAATAGAAGTAGAGCTTAACCCCATGAACCATCTCAGGGCTACTCCTTTTAGAGTAGCAAGAAATAATTTTAGTTTCCGAGCATCTGAAACATAGTCATATCTCGTGTACAAGACATAAAATTCAAAAAAGAAGGTGTCATGATCTTCTACAGTCATTCCTTCAAAAGATGGTAGAGATGATAAAGGAATGTTTTTCGTGGGAGCCTCGCCTCTGATATCCCCAATTGGGAACTAAAAGGTGGTGACAATAGCATATGTTTTAGTGTTGTTGTTATTGTTGTCCCCCATTCTTGACCCTTCTGATCCTTGCTTTAATAGGTGTTCTTCAAACCATTCTAGTGGTTGTCTTGTGGGTGAAATTGGTAGCTTAGGCTACTTCAGGGCTAGTTGTTTCACTACGCTGCCCGAATTTGGATATTTGATAAACCAATAAATGTTCTCCTATTTCAGGATTCTGGTGCTCCCCCTCAGTTTCCCCTTGTCCATCGGTCCTAAGGTTCTGGTTACTAGATTCCCCATGCTTCTCCTGAATTGGATGCTTAGTCTTGGGAGTGTTCTCACTAGATTTAGAATGATATGGTCCTGAGACAGAGGAATTGGAGGCTTCTGTTCTTGTTATGGGAGTAAAAACATTTTGTGGCCCTGTTTTACTTGCGTCTGTCTAAGAACTTGACTATTCTTTTTCTTCCCTTGAGATCAATTCATGGATAAATGTTTTCCTTCCCAAATCTACATTCTTCTTTTCCTTTTTACGACCCATTTTTCTTGTGACTAAATAAGGTGGGGTGTGCTTTTAGTATTTCTATGATTCCTACAATTGCACACATGGACCCTATATGTATTGATTCACACATTAAGTGTCTCAGTTTCAATAGTGGTGAGCCCGCCCAGATATGTTAGAGTGATGCGCAGGTTCTTACCTCTCGTATTACTGCCTAACAATTGAAGAGATGAAGACACGTTTTAAGAAAATACCAAAATGCCACACCCTAAGTTCCCTAGTGATCACAGTGGTGAGACCACCTATGTATATTAGAGAAATGAGTATGTTCTTACCTCTCGTCTTACCACCATCAACTATGGACTAGAAACATTCTATCATCATATAAACAACTTGGTTGAGTGTATCATCAGCTGCCATCCCTGGCAATGATGCTAAAATGTAGTGTTGTATTAATCAATCCTAATTGACCAAGGCTGCAACCATTTAATTGTCAACCCAGGTTAGGTCTGTTATTTCAATGGCATCTGCACTATCTGTGCCGATACACTACAACCAAGAGTGAAAATAGAAAACAATAAAGAATGACACTGAATCAATTACAGAAACTAACATTCATGCAGAAATCAGAAACACTCTACACGAATGGAATCACACGTAACATTTACCAAAACAAATGCGTGCCACATACTATATTGATAACTACACCAACTGGTCAACTACCATACTACTAACCAAACATGTGTAAAAACATATCATAAATCTGGAATTGAAGCAGATATATTCTACAAATTATACAACGATACCGTAAAACCATACAAATGCTAAAAGAAAGGAACAATAATATACAACTACTCTACCACTACAGTCCCTGCTAACGAGGAGGGCCCTTCCTCCCTAGCAGGGGCGCAGGAATGAACACAAGATTAGTTAAGAATTCAACTTGGAAACAACAACAGCATCACCATAGTGTCTTTGATAAAAAGAATAATTAAAAGTTACAGGATCAAAATAGCAATACTCTGTATGTTGTCCCCCATACCCCAGGGATTAAGTTTCTCTTATAGAAACTACGTACCCAAAAATTAGGAATAGATTAGTCATGAGAATCTCATGATTCTCATGCTGATCATAAAATAGAAATTGTTATAACCAGTTCCTAAATGCGATTTCTATTCAAATACATCAGTTAAAATCATAACCACTTAGATCTGTCTCTTTCTAAATAGACAACTCGTAACTTCCAATAGCTGTTGTGTGGAATAGTACCCACGGCTTTGACAGCTCAGTGTAACAACACCCTGCGATAAAGTAACATTTGGGATGTAATAGCAACACTAGATAACAACAACCTTGTAACGACACCGGGGGTGTAACAACAACGTAGTGTAACAACAAGGTCTGTAATAACATCGTGGTGTAACAACAAGCTCTGTAATGACACACAGAGTGTAACAACAATATTTTTCATCCTACTCTTAGATCGTTCAGCGTGGCTATTCATTCCATAACTTCGTTCTTGCGGGCAACATCTGAAAAAGAGGAAAGGATCCAAAAGACTTCTCCAATGCTTACCCTAGTTAGCCATAGAAGGAGATATTGCATCGTTATATATAGCAAAAATGTAAAAATAACATGATGGAAAAATATATTGTTCATAATAAGGAAAAATACAATTACCATGTAAATTTTTGTTGGTCCGAAGGGGAAAAGGTAAAAAACGGGGACAAAAAGTATACAAGATAGGTACAAAAATGACACCTAACAATTTTCTTTCTGAGATGGATGATTAAATGAGGAAGTTGTATGGTGTATTTATACTAATTAGTCCATGTTTGGAGCGTCATGTCTATGAATGGTCATGCCTATAGGAGGGCCGACTTGATCTCAAGGTAGGCCAAATTGAAGAGGCAAAACATTGATTATTTAATTTGTAAATTTGAATCTCTCCAACGATGAGGAGTTAAGAGGTAAATATTGATTGGAAAGGGCTTGAATTCCTCTTTTAACATAAGTAATTATCTCCTTAATCTAGTGTTTCATTTGACATCAATAACACATATTCTTTCAACAATATTCCCCTTTGTTATTGATGGCAACAATATCCTCATATGCTACTCCCCTTATCATCGTGTTGCACCACCTGTCATATTGCTACTCCCCTTGTTAAGATTATGCTTCCCTTTTCATACTATTCCCCTTTAACATCAATAGAAAAGGGTTTCTCTAATGGAATGTAAGAGAGATGAGCCTCATATTTTGATGAAGATGTTCAAATGCTTTTGAAGGTAGGGTTTTTGTGAAGATATCTACGATTTGTTGCTTAGTGTTGACATACTTCTCTGTAACCTCTTCTTGGCGAAAATGGTACTTGATTGGGATATGTTTTGTTTTTGAATGCATGACTGGATATTTAGAGAGGTTGATTGCATTGGTATTGTCACTGTAGCTAGCGATAGGATGATTTGTTACTATATTGACATCCTTCAAGGCTTACTTCATCCATATAATTTGTGTACAATAATTTGTTGTTGCTATGCACTTGACTTTAGTTGCAAAGGGAGATATAGAATATTTTTTCTTACTTAACCAAGATACAAGACTATCTCCTAAGAAGAATGCATTCCCACTAGCACTCTTTCAATTATCAATGCTTCCTTCCTAATCCATATCATTATGCATTTTCAAGGTAATATTTGTGCTCTTACGGTACCATAGTCCAAAATCAAGTGTGTTTTTCAAGTATCTAAGTATACTCTCTATAAATAGCATATGAGATTCCCTAGGGGCTGACTGGAATCTTGCTACCATTCCTACTGCCTACATGATATCTGGTTGCAGATATAGGAGACTTCCAACCATTGGTTTGTAAGGAGTTCCATCCACCATAGGAGATTCATCATCCTTACTTAGATTACAACTTGTAGTCATAAGTGTGTTCATAATAGCACATTCTTCTATCCCAAATTAATTAAGCATATCCCTGAGATATTTTTCTTGTAATATGAACATTCCTGCTTCAGTTTGAGTTAATTGAAGTCCAATAAAGTAATACAATTCTCCAATCATTGACATTTCAAATACTTTTGACATACATTATGCAAATTTGTGACTCATTTCATCATTGTTTCTCCCAAAAATTATATCATCCATGTATACTAGTGTGATTAGTAAGTTGTCTTTGTCCATCTTCATGTAAAGATTTCTTCCTACAACTCCTTTCTTGAATCCTCGTTTTTGAAGATCGTGATCAAGTATAACATACCAAGCTCTTGGTGCTTGATTTAATCCATACAAGGCCTTCTTTAATTTGCGTGCAAAGTATTTATTTTTAGACAAATCAAACCCTTCTACTTTTTCCATGTATACTTATACTTCTAGATCTCCATTTACAAAGCATAAATTCACATCCATTTGATAAGTTTTGAAACTTTTTGAGAAAAAAATGCTAAAAACATCCTTGTAGCCTCTAGCCTAGAAAGAAGAGCATAAGTCTATTCAAAGTTGATTCCTTCAATTTGAGTGTATCCTTTGCACATTAATGTTGCCTTATTTTTGATGATTTTTCCATCTTCATTCAGTTTTTTTCTTATACGCCCACTTGGTTCCTATGAAATTCTTATCCTTTGGACAAGTTAATATCTCCCATGTTACATTCTTTTCAATCCAATTCATCTCTTCTTCCATTACCTTTATCCAATGAGGATCCTTACTTGCTTAAGTGAAATTCTCTAGTTCTATTGTGGATAGCAAGACAATATCATTCATTTTGTTAAAAATAACAACAAGAAATCCTAATTAATTAAATTAGGAATTAAATCGAAATTCTATTCTCATAGAAACTTGGAATAGTTAACTAAGTTAATTTGACTTGGTTATCTCAATAAATTCGATTTGGAAGCCTATCTAGAGTGATGTAGAATGATGCCTAAATTTGAGGGGTCTAGGTTGAGTTATTTTGAGTTGTAATTAATTAACTCAATTCAATTGAGTTAAAGTGAGTTAAACTATTTAAAACAGTTGGATGAACTAGTAGGAGGTCTAATAGTAGGGGTCAGCTTCAATTCTCCACCATTTAACTAAAGATTCACTCATAAATAACTCATGCGTGTCAGTTCAGACGAAGACTCAGTTGAGATTAGAGTTAAGGGACAATGTACTATTAGTTGTATAATTTTCTGAGTTTTACAGATGGTGCATGTAATCAGTAGAAGGCCTATTGATGGATTGCACAATTATGAATGGGGGATTTCCCAATGATATATGGGATAATTCTCTCAAAAAATTGTGCAAGGAAGTAGGATCTTGGCAAGCACCATATTTGGCTAAGTATTGGCTTGAGATGGTTTGTGAAGTAAAGAGATAGATTGTACTTGTACAGAGATTTTTCAGATTGAACAAGCATTATATTTTCTTCTCATATATTCTGGTTAATGCAATATAGATAGTCAGGGTTTTGAGCAGTTACTTTCCCTAGAAAAATATTATGTTATGTGAGAATGAAATTCTTCCTTTTCTGCTTAGTTTTTTCATCGATTAATTTTTGTTTCCATTGATGAGTAGAGTATATTCAAGTCTTTTATTCTAGCATATTACATAAGCAGTTTGAATCTACAAGTAAAAATCTACATGGTATTAGAGTTGAAGACGTTATAGAAGAGGATAAGTCAAGTTTGTTGTGTAGGTGAAATCGAATTTGCAGGTTCATACTTCAGAATTAGTGATATGCCATTCTACAGTTTGAGATTTGAGTATGCCCTAGAGGGCATCTCGAATTACATATCTTGGAAGGACAAGATGGAGGTAGTGCTGGAAGACAAGAGGTTGAAGGAATTCATAGGAACCAAGATTGGCCCCAGGGGTTGAAGGAACCGAGTAAGTGATTTTCTTCAAAACCCTTACTCTAATTTAGGGGTTCTAGCAAGATGTTTATTTATAAGAAAATATGATGGCCCTACTACTGAAGAATTCTTAAGAATGGAAAATTCAACATGTTCGAAAGTTTGGAAAGAGGAAGCATGGTTTTATTTTAGAGATGAGGCTGCCATATGGTGGGACTAACTTAACAAAAGAAAGTTGGTAAGCCTTCCTGATGAAGAATTTGAAAAAGGCCTTTTAGACAAATGGTCTCATGATAGAAAATAGGATAACGGAAAATATAATGGGTTATTTTATGATGGCATCTCTTTATTATAGGTTCATGGATGTATTCAGAAAGAGATCATTGTGTCTATCAATCCTAGTTGTCAGAATAATTTCATCAATATTAATTTGGTAAAAAAATTACAGGTCCAGTTAAACATATTGAGCACACACAGGTTGATGATAATGATGTTCAAATTTATAAAGATTTGAAGATTTTTATGTATAAGTATATGTTGCAATCTTATTTTCATGCTTTAGATATAGATGATATGGATGTTTTTTTGGGATACCCTTGGATAGAATCCATTAGTACTGTCAATATTAATGTACAAAAGAAATTCCTGAAGCTATGGTATAAAAAGAAGAAAATTACATTTCAAGATATTTTCAGCAGCAAACAGGTAGTGTCAGAGGAGGCCCAAACAGAAAACGCTATATGTACTAACGCCTCAGATGAGGAGTTCATGGTGAAAGTAATAATGGAAGAAAAGAAACCAAAGCAGGTACAACAAAAGGAAGCCATACCACTCAGGCTTCATTAGGTCGAAAAATGAAGACAACAACACCAATAATCAAGGTTTCAACATATCACCACCTAGACCACCTAGTCAGACAACAACCCATAAGATGGCACAAGATTAGAAACTAGAACAGGGGAAACTAGAAGAAACACAGAGAGGTGGTGTAAGATACCCACAAAACATCTCCACATGGGAATCAAAAGAATTAGTTTCATCTCAAGCGAGCAAGGAAATGTCTAGATCGAGTGGTCAACTTTTTCTTGGATGGCTAAATGCACATGCATAGTACCTGTGGTCTACTATTTTGAGTATATCTTATTATTTGTATTCTTCTCATGTTTCAGGGACGAAACATGTTTGATGGGGTTGGACTGTAGTATACCTAGGGGGGCATAATATGGGATACAGAGGGAGGTATCCAAGGGAATATTGTAACCAATAATGAATGAGTTATAATTAATAAATAAAGTAGTTAATCCACATTATTTAGGGGCCACAATTAGTTAAGAAACAAGACCATGGTATTGGATGTATGGTATTTAGAGACCCATGGTAATTACCCATGGTATTTACCCATGGTATTGGATTTATGGTATTTAGAAACCCATGGTAATTACCCATGGTATTGTATGTATGAAGCCTATATATTGGCTATAGACTCCCCATTGAGATATGTCAAGTATTGTTTTATTGACAAACATATGGCTTGTGGACTATTCTCCTTCATTAACGAGTGATTGTATGGTGTTACCCTACCTCAAGGATTTTTCCATTAATAAAATATTTCAGTTTTATTATCTCTTGTGTGATTTCTAGGGCATATTTTCCATTGTTATATATTTTTAGGTCAGATCCACTACACTTTTACTTAAAATAATACCCCCATCTTAAAAAAATTTAGGACATGGAACAAGGGAATTTTCTAGCACATCTCAAAGAACAACCAGTAAGAGCTTGCATTGAAGCTTACTTGTTGGAAAATAAATCACGACTGACATAATCGAGGTAGAGGAATGGAGCACGTTAAATACTGAGCGTGACTATGCCAAACCTTCCATTATTATAAAGTATTCAAACCTTCCATTATTATAAAGTATTCAATTTAATTACCAAATGGATCCTAGAAATTATAACCAAAAAAAAAAAGAAAAACAAGATAAATCCTCCTCAGCTGAATCTAGAATGTTCCTATATGGGAAAAGCTGAGAAGCTATGGATTTCAAGGACCTATCTTGCAAGAGGAGGAAATTTGCCAGAAAAGTTGCACGGTCTTCTTTCAGTAGGGAATGGAATGAATAATCCTCACACGACACTCGAATGGGAGGAAGTTACACTGCTGAGTGGCAGTTGTTAATGATCTGGAAACCATCCATAGTACCAAGGTGAATGCTAGACAATTGTATACTCTTGAAGGTTTAGAAGAACTATACGGTGTCCATTAAGGGTGTATGCTTGTAAGGATTTCCAACGGATCCCAAATAAAACAAGCATGGCTGCGGGGCAGCTAGTCCCTGCCAATGCAAATTGCAGAACAGTTTTAGCGGACAATGCTAGTTCCAGATTCTGACCGTCTACGTTGTTTTGCCATCAGTACCAGCAATCTGAGACTGCTCTGCATTGCGGATGAAGTCATAGACTTGCAGATAGGGTAGAGGGCAGGGCAATTGGCTATGCCATAGGCGTCTGAAACGAAAATTAGTTGAAGAGAATTCTGTTCTTCTATCCAATGCTCTCCCTGCTTTTGATGGTCGAAAGAGCTTACACAGTGATGCTGAATTTCGGAAGGAGAAAATGGAATTTGTTGTTTCTTTACCTATAAAATCTGCCAAAAGCATTTTGGCCCTTAATGCTGGAGCACATCAATTACCTGGTTCTGATTGTCAAGTAGCAGAGATGAGAAATTGTTCAAGGTAAGCCTTAAGATTGCTTCAAAGCTTGATGGGAAGGACTTAGAAGAGTTTCTGAAGAACAAAAAGGATGATGTCGTTCTTAGAGAAAACCCAACAGAGAAGTGCTTTCCTGTAAGCAGATCCTTGTAAGTACTTAGAAGAGTTTCCGAAGAACAAAAAGGATGATGTCGTTCTAGCTCAATGGGAAGTGAAGTCATAAGAGGAGGAGCAATTGGATTAAGGGGATTTTTTCAAAGCCTTAAGGCTACTCAGCAAGGGTTGGCCTTGAATGTAGACTTCTCTGTTACTGCATTTCATGAAAGCATTGGTATAATTCCATACCTCCAGAAGAGATGTGAATTTCTGCACGATCTTCAATTTAGGAAGTCAAGGGTGTTGTCTGCTGAAGAGAAGAAGGAAGTAGAAAAAACTCACATGCTTAAAGGAGAGGGTCTCTTTTTCTAATTTGTTTCCTCTGTTGTTATGGCGATCGTTTTTTCAGAAGGGAGTAGTTTAGATTGGGAATGCGACATGTCCGAGGAAGAAGAAGATCTTATAATCAGAATGTACAAACTTATCGGCAACAAGTACTGCCCTACTGCAACCTGCGTAACTGAATTTAACTATTGTTTGAGAATTTCATGTTGGGGAGTCATTTGGAAATATTATACTTAAAAACCGGACTGTTGAAAATAAACGAGTAATAGCCGCCATAATCCTTATCGAACTTGCGTAATGACATTTAAAAGTCCCTGGTCCCAGTGGATAAAGGCTAAAATTATCACTACAGAGTCAAGGTCAGTCAAGATGCCCAGTGGAGACTTGAGGGCAGTGGGCTCCTATGGTCTACTGTTAATAACTGCTCAACTTTGACTGATTTGGATATCGATTACTTAGATTTATTGTGTATGTCCGAAAAAATATAAAGGGTGAATTTAGAATTTACGAATTGAAAATAAACGAGTAATAGCCGCCATAATCCTTATCGAACTTGCGTAATGACATTTAAAAGTCCCTGGTCCCAGTGGATAAAAGCTAAAATTATTGAAGCGTGTCTTTTATGAATGATTTTGACATCATTTAAAAAAGCAAAGCATGAAACTTATATACGATAAGACCACGTTCCAACGAAACTAATTTATGGTAAATGATAAACATATTAATATAAATTTATAAGAGTTAAGAAGCACTTAGAATCACCCGAATCGTTGTTGACTAAACACAAAATAAAATAAAATAAACATACGCAACTCGGTGTGTTCTTTAGCAAATAAAATACAGTCCGTGGTGGTCATTCAAACAAACCACCTGCATGCATTACACGTGCCCGTCTGGAGAACTGGTGAAGAGCGCTATAGCCCGCCTGCTGCTGGTTAATCGAGCCTTTGCCTCACGATTCAGAGAATACTTACCATTGCAATATGCTCTGCAGCTAGAAACAGATGGAAATTAATGAGGCTTGCTGTGGCTCATCGTCTCGGTGTTGTACCTGTTGGCGAAGAAAATGAGCGTTTTGGGTGCTGTATCACATGCTTAAAGGACAGGGTCTCTTTTTCTACTGCCCTACTGCAACCTGCGTAACTGAATTTAACTATTGTTTGAGAATTTCATGTTGGGGAGTCATTTGGAAATATTATACTTAAAAACCGGACTGTTTGCTGTGAAAAATTGCAGGTGGTCGCTGATTGCCGGGCGCATTCCTGGAAGAAAAGTAGAGGAGATTGAGAGGTACTGGGCCATGAGAACCCAACAATTGTGCGGCGGCGATGATGCTATTTTGACGAAGAAACAGCAGAAAACCAATATGATATCGATTCAGTACCGCATTAATGGACCCAATGATGTTGAAGTAAATTCGTAGGGGTTTTGCCCTTTGTATTTTCTCTGATTGAAGTATATTCAAGGAGATTTTCCTTATTGAATCTAATTTAATCAGAAAATGTTCATCTAGATTTCCATAATTGCAATTTTTGTCTCTAATCAGAGGAAAATTATAGAGATTTTTCTCTTTGTTTTTGGTCTGATCAGAGAAAATTATAGAGATTTTGCTCTTTGTTTTTGGTTTGATGGTGTAGGGAATTTCGTAGCGGATCAATTTTGTATGTAGGTCCCAAGTTTATGTAACTGCCATTCAGATAATTGAAACTATTAATGGAACATGTTGGCATCTGTCAGGGTTCAGATAATTGAAACTATTAATGGAACATGTTGGCATCTGTATATAACATACCCACCATGCTTTTAGCCACTGCTCGCATGTCTGGTATATAACATACATCTCTCAAATTCATGTGTATAAAGACTGGTAATTTAATTGTTGATTGGTATTGATATTTGATGTGTCATGGCATTGTCCATTCAGAAGAAGTTCAAGAAGCTTCACAGAACCGAATGGGGAAATGCGCGTGCGCAGAGGCAGAGACGATGGCCATGGTGCGTGGCGGATTTGGGCTCCATAACAGGGATGGGGAGGGCTATGGCTATCTTGTAGTAGGATTCCAGAACATGATGCAGGCCTCTGGATCATGTCTGAATTCTCCCAATGATGCATTGCTCACGGCCTGTGCGTGGGATCCCAGAGTGGAGGGCCTTTTCTTTCATCAGACTGCAGTGGCGATCGAGCTTTCAAAGATTTCAAAGTTCATTAAGGATGTGAAACGACTTGGAGACCTGAGACCCGGAAGTCTCTGCGGATTGGAGCTCTACAATGGAATTCTGATGAGGTTTGTGAAGGGGTCGGCAAGGTCTGCGTATTTGGGCGCAGAGCATGACTCTGTGGCAGTGGATATGATATATTACAGGGCTAGAGAGGGCGAGAGTCCAAGGCTTGATGAAGATGTGTTGGAGGAAATAGAGCAGATGGCCATGTTCAAGTATGGGGGCACTCCTCACTGGGGAAAGAACCGCAACACTGCATTCCATGGTGTTATGGAAAAGTACTCGGAGTCTAAATACGGTGAATTCATTAAAGCAAAACACAAATATGACCCAGAGGGCCTGTTTTCCAACGACTGGACAGATGCTCTGCTGCAAATTGGAAATTCGAGCGTGGTGCTGGATAAGGATGCCTGTGCTCTCGAGGGGCTGTGCCTGTGTCGCGAAGATAGGCATTGTGCTCCAGACAAAGGATACTTTTGCAGGCCTGGTATTGTTTTTGCAGATTCAATTTCACAGACTCCGGTTGTTAGACCTGCTTCATGCAGACAAGTACACACTTGTTAATTTCATTATTAGGAAAATGTATTAAAATATGATGTGCACTGATTTATGCTATTAGCTAGACCTTCTGTTAGAGTAAAGTCGACTACTGCATGGTTGAAATGAATTTAATTATGCTTTGCATTGATTTATGCTAGACTTTCTGTTAGGAGTAAAGCTGGACTAACTTTTACTAAATTGCATCTTTTGGTAAAAAGCCTGGTAAAAAGCCTGGTTATTTTCTATTTTATAAAATATACCTGGTATGCAACATACTTGGCATCCAATGTCGTCGGTTACTTCTTACAGGGTGGAGCGGGCAGGAAGCCACTGCCCAGAGCTTAGAGCTATGGTGCAGGATGGAGCGCAAGGAGGATATGAATTAGCATAATGCATTGCAGATGAAGCAGCAGCTGAGGGTGAAGGCGTTTTAAGGGAGGCTAAGTAAAGTCTCGCTTCCATGCAAATTGACACGCACTGCTTCCATGCAAATTCCACCATATAGGGCATGTGTCTCCTGGTTAATAGACCTGTCTCGTGGTTAATAGACCTAACCTACGCCATTTTCCTCGTAATGTTAGTTCTAACATTAAATGTTAAGGAATTAATGCTATCTTTGGGATAGCATTACTTCAGACACGCGACACTGTTTTAATTAACCTAGCTCCTTCCTTAACAGTTTCCTAACTTTTCAGGCCGCATACCTCGTACTGAGGCCAAATAAGATGAGCGTTGATTTCATTGGTTAACAGCATAGGGAAGCATCGGGAAACATATTTTATGGCACCAAACTTTGGCTTAAGTTAAAATGTGTTTACATATGAACCTGGGTTACCGTGCCAAACTATTGCCCACCGACCAAAACCGGTTGCTATAGTCCCTGCCAGGCCTGGAGGGCAGGGACTAATAAAGTCACAATGCTTAATTATCCATATAAAAGTCCAGGGTCTTCCCTCAATAGGGAATGGAATGAATGATCCTCACACGACACTCGAATGGGAGGAAGTTGCACTCTAAGCGCTCTTCGTTGCTTGGAACCGTCAATCCAACCCTATTCCTCAGGGTTGTTGATCTAAAAACCATCCATATTACCAAGGTGAATGGTAGAAAGTTGTATACTCTTGAAGGTTTAGAAGAATTACACGATGTCCATTAAGGGTGAACTCATATGGCATAAAAGAATTTCCAACCGATGCCAAATAAAATAAAGTCACAATGCTTAATTATCCATATAAAAGTCCGGTTCATAGTCATAATCAATACATTTGATATAAAGTTTACTCCGTTGGAGTAGAATTAATGCACCATAATGTGGTTATACGGAAGGGTTCTTTAGTACTCAACACATGAGTCGTAAACCGATCTTGCAAACAGTAGATATTAAAAGTGATAGCTAGTATCATAGTGTAAATGCAAATGACAAAAACAAAATCTATTTTTGGATAAATTTAATGGGATATGTTTGAAAAAAACCCATGTGTATGGGTTAAGAATATTATGTGAAAAATTGATTAATTTACTAATTGTATTTTAATTATTATTTTATTTTTTTAATATAATTTGATCTAGTTAAAGTGTTTATTAAAATAGAACAATATATTATAGCATCTCTTTCACACTAAAATAAAGAGCACTCTAATTCATTTCAATTTATTTGTATATAAAATGCATTTTGTTTTTAAAATCCATACATTTTAAATATACCAATAATAAATCATTTTAAATAGTTTGTACTTTTAATAAACCTTAAATTCTAATTTAGATTTGAATATAAATGTTATTTTAAATTTTATTGAGCCAAGAGGCTTATTCTACACTCTAGCATGAGAGATGTGTAAGTATGTTCATGTTCAACTTGGAGTTGACATGTGTCCCTTCTAAAATAAAATAAAGTAAAATTATTTAAATTAAAAACTTGAGATATAATAAAAAACGAGAGGCCCATTCTACAGTTTAGAGTCCAGTATGAGAGAGATGTGTAAGTATGTTGACTTGGAGTTGACACGTGTGCATTCTAAAATAAAATTATTTAAATTAAAAAAATGCGAGATATAATAAAAAAACAAAAATGAATATAAGTGTAAAAATGTTTCACTCACTCTCAACCATAAATAAAATATTTCAAGCTGGATATGATAATAAAAAAATTAATGTAAGTGTTTGGTTTGTTTAATTAAAAGTATAATAATCTCACTCTCAGTGTCAAATTTTGTACTCTAAAAAAAAGTTTTCACCTCAAAATATTTGATCCTTGTCTACTCTTGCTAGATCCATCAGATAGATCTATAATGGCATATATAAGCTCTTCAATACAACTTAATTAATTAGTGACTTATGTGAAAATCAAGTATTATGTACCAAGACATTTTAGTTTAAAATCCCCTAACTTTACATGTAGGCCAAGTGTTAGAGTGGTGTGATTCACCTAGAGGATTATAATGGTAGAGGTCATAATCAATCCTATGAGAGATTATGTGAAAATCAAGTATTATGTACCAAGACATTTTAGTTTCAAATCCCTTGACTTTACATGTAGGCCAAGTGTTACAATGATGTGATTCACCTAGAAGATTATAGTGGTAGAAGTGAGAATCAATCCTATGAGAGATCATGTATGGTAGAGTGACATGGTTCACTTAGAGAATTATAGCGGTAGCTATTGGAATTGACTCTACAAAAGATTAAACATGTTAGAGTGGCATGATGCACTTAAAAAATTATAGTCGTAATAGCCAAAATCAATTCTATAAAGATTTTTTTTTAATTTTAATTTAATAAAAAATATAGTTAATAAACCATTTAAAATAAAATATTTTCTATTTAAATTTTATAAATATCCAATTTATTTATATAATATATTGGAAAATTCACTTAAAGTACTATAAAAAATAATATAATAGAATTAAAAAATAAAAAATATTTATTCTTTTCAACTATATATTTAATTAATGTTTCTATGATTTTACTCTATTTGTATTGGTTTTCATAGTTATGTTCACATCAATTTTAAGATTATTTTAAATAATATTCTTTACTGCCTTTCACCTTATTATATATTATATTAACCTTTTGAAAATATAACAATCTATTATATATTATTTTAAAACCTTTTGAAAATAAAAACTTGCGTCGCAAAGGAAAACCACTGTAACTATATCTTTTGAAAAATAGATAATATGAATTTTGAATTGTGTTCTATATTAAATTATCTATAAAAGGTAGCAATAGTACCAAATTCACTTTTATTAATTCCTTTACTATATTCGTAAATCATTTTTTTAATAATTAGTAAACCAAATAAACTTAAAATTTTAGTTTTTTTAAATGTTTTAAAAAACAATTATCAAACCAAATCAATAAAAAAACAATTATTATAATAAATAAAATAAAATAAATATTCACTTATTTAAAAAAATAAATAATCCCATATTTAATTTTAAAACTGATAACATAAAATATATAATAATATTAACAATGTAAACCACATAAAATATTTTAATATAAAAAATAAACATGTAGTGGAGTAAGAAAAACAATATAGAAATGGCCTTAAAAAAGAACCTACTTATCACATAAACATATATCTGCGGAATATAGTTTTTATAATTCTTTTGAAAATCTCTCCATTTATAAGTCTCTCCCATGTATAGTACCATTAATTATTTTGAAAAGCAATTCATGTTTTATACATCTCTCTTTCTAATATAATGTCATTACATCGTTAAAAAACAAATGCCAATCTTCTATAATGTTTTCTAAATTCTCTTTTTTACATATATAAAGAAATCACTTCCAAACACGAAATCACCGTGGAAGAGTAATTTCAATTGAAGAGGAATTCCCTGTGGAATACAGTAGACGACGTTCAGGCGTGGCCGAGGAATTGAAGGGTAACGGAGGATTGGGGACGTCCTCTCCATTACCTTCTAACATTTGGAGAACCCTCGTCATACAAGGACGATCTCTGGACTCGTGTTGAATGCACCACAATCCAACTTTTGTGAGTCTCCTCGCCGTCTCCTCATCTGCAGCTTCTATTTCTCCTCCTCGCAATCTCATCTCCAATTGGCCACTGTCAATCAGCTTGAAAGCCCACTCAGGGAAGTATAACTGACTGGACCGGCTTACTTGTACGTCAATATTCTTTCTGCCCCCAACAATCTCTAGCAACAGCATTCCAAAGCTATAGACATCTGATTTATCTGTAATAGGATCCATACCTCTCGACCACACCTCTGGGGCAACATATCCCGGCGTCCCTCTTGCTGTCGTCATGGAAATATGGTCGTCTCCTTTCCCACAAAGTTTTGCCAAACCAAAATCAGCAACTTTAGGGGTTAAGTCGGCGTCCAGCAATATATTGTGAGGTTTGATGTCGAAGTGTATGATGCGATTCTGACAATCTTGGTGTAAATATGCAATTCCACGAGCCACACCCAAAGCAATTGAATACCATTGGTCCCACCTTAAGATTTGCCCATTCTCGTTTCCTGCAAATATAAACTTGTCGAGAGATCCATTAAGCATGTATTCATATACCAGTGCGCTTGTGGGGCTTTCGAAACAATACCCCAACAGACGAACCAAATTGAAGTGATGGATCCGTCCGATTGTTGCCACTTCATTCATGAATTGGGATTGGCTGTGCCTATTCCTATCAAGAAGCTTGACAGCCACCAAAATGCCGTTCACAAGCTTTCCTTTATACACCACGCCATAACCTCCTTCGCCCAACTTTTCCGCAAAGTTGTTTGTCAACCTCTTAATTTCAAAGAGTGAATATCTGGTTGGCATTTCATAAGCATAATCCTTTAGGAATTTCTCCACCTTTGAAGTAGAGGTAGCAGGAGGATGTCTTCTCTTCTTGGCATAAAACGTTAAGAATATCACTAATATTGCGGTCAGTGCAACTCCTCCAAAAATGCAACCTGCAGTGGAATGACAGATCGATTAGAATATGATCTTTCTAGTGGAAAGGAGAAACAAGTTCACAGTGATTTTCTATTCGAAGAAACCATAGTCACCTATTACAACGGCCGACTTGATCTTTCGACCTGCAGCGCAGCAGTGACAACTATTATGAGTCAAAAGCAACGATCCATAGTTTCTGCAAAGACAATGAATAATCTACATCTACATCGGAAACACATCTACAATATCTTTGTGTTCAAGAGTGCAGAATGGAGAAGTTATTGCATTTAATTGTCTCTGTAAGAATCCCATTTCTTGGGTGCCAATGACTTGAAAACTTAACTGAAGCAGCATTCAGCAGCAGTTACAAGTAGTTTTGCGAAATTTAAAAAATAGAGCATACTCTCCCTTACTTATCAATGTGACCTTCGTCCAAACCCCTAAAAGAAAACGAAACCAGTTCACAGTATGGTTAAATCGGAAAAACAGAAAAGGAAGAAATCATGAATTTACCTATTATAATAGCTGTTCGGCGACCTGTAACGCGGCCATAACATAACTATCGTAAGTAACAGGAACGATTCAAATATTTGTGGACACCTATTCACCCTAGAGTTATAGCGGACAAACAGAATAGGAAGATGTCATGAATTTACGTATCATAATAGCTGTTTGGCGACATCTAACGCGGCCATATACAGATAACAAGATATTCTTGTTTATGAAGATGGGGCATATACTTGTAACTATAACAATCCTATTTCTTGGGTACCTATGAATAAATTCGTAACATCTTAACTGAGCAGCAGTTCCAAGTAGTTTTGTGAAAATTTAAAAATAGAGCATACCGTGGCTGTGGCAGTTGTCTGTACGGGGTCCATCCTTGCAATAACATACGAACGGTACAGTGGAATCCGAAGTGTTGTAACGGTAACCACACATCCCTTGACTTTGCTGACATGATCTACAGCTTTCATCTCTCTTTGTATCATTGTAACCCAATAATAGCACATCAACCATTGCTTGCGTCTTGAAACATCCCGGAATCGAACTCCCACTGTCGAACAAACTGTAATAAACACTAGAATTGCATTTCCCGTTAAGAATTTCTGAGTTGTTCAACTGAGGCTCATTATTACAATTGTACACGTAGAGGGTCCTGTTCTCTCTAGCGAATATCACGGCTGTGTCCGTAAGTGGTTGATGCGGTATCAGCATGTCAGTGGGATAATCTAAGAATTTGCACTCCTCGCCCCTCACAATAAAGCATGCGAATAGAGAATGGCAATCTATTATTGTGTAATTCTGGCCCCGAATTGTGATTACTGGAGTTAGGTTCTCCACACAGTCGATCTGAAAGTGAGGGTGACCGCATCCACGGTTTCCCACACCTAAAGGATACTGTATATTTGTAACCCCACATTTATTGGTATTATTGCAATACTGATATTGCAGGTCCAAGCATACGTAGCAGGGGAATAGAGAGGCACAGCAGGCAGTAAGGATAATGATGAACAGGTGTCGAGGCAGGGAAGGCAGAAGGCGACGAGCATAGAGTTCCATCGGGAGA
>APFE031160725.1:2493-23127 GCA_000404065.3 Pinus taeda
TAAAAGTTGGAGAACTTGTTGTTGATGCTCGATGTGATCTTTCACTACTTGAACCTTTTTCTTCTTGATATGTCCTTCTAACTTGAGAGTTTGAGGAGTGGTAATTTCTTCCAATGCTTTACAAGATATGGTCGGATTCATTTCATGATGCTCGATGTGATCTTTCACTTCTTGAACATTTTTTTCTTGATATGTCCTTCTATCTAGATAGTTTGAGGAGTGGTAATTTCAACCAATGCATTACAAGATATGGTTGGATTCATTTCTTCTTTCTTGATGTGATCTTTCACTTCTTGAACTTTTTTCTTATTGATATGTCCTTCTACCTTAATAGTTTGAGGAGTGGTAATTCTTGCCAATGCTTTATAAGATATGGTCAGATTCATTTCTTCTTTCTCTAGGGTTGGGTCCTGGCATATATCCTCTTCTTTTGATGTTTCTTGATTCTTTTCTTCCTCCTCTTCATACTCTATGTAAAATAATTTCTTCTCAGCACACTTATGACCTTTAATGCATTTGCTGTCACAATTGTAACAAAGCCCTTTTTCTCTTTTTTCTTCCAATTGTTGTGGTGTAACCCTTGTAGGTTGTGGAAGGCTAGGAGAAACAGCACTTCCATCTTTATAGTTGTGAGGGGTAGACTTCCTTGTTTCCATAATTTTACTTTCCATTATGTAACAAATCCCTTTTACTCTTTCCAACTATTATGGTGATGCTCTAAAGAAGGTGGTGCTCCTTGTATCCTCATAATGTGCTATCATTTCCTCCATGAAAATGGACCACGTAACAAGTTTTTTATGAGAACAAAGTCCTTTATACCATAAAAATTGATCCCATTCTAAATATGAATATGCAATACATACCTTTTGTAATAGTGGTACACCATGTAGATCAAAATATTTCTCCACCTGAACTATCCAATTTACCAGATCCTTGCCATCAAACTTCCTCATCTTGCTTTTTGTTGATTTTAGGAGCTCGATCTTGAAATGACTGTAACTCTATACTTTCGAATCTTTAAGTCCTTAAATCGTGACCTACTGCAGCCCTCTGCGTCCTCTTTCCAGTGCCACCAGTCTAATCCAAATTGGATTCTCCAAGGAAGAGTTATGCCAAATCTCCCACAGTGACCTGATTATAGACTAGTTTAGTAGAGTGAACTTGTACGATGTGCCACATGTCACTATTTTGACCATTGAATCTAAAAAATATATACAAGAAACTACAGTCTGTCCTATTTCTGTACCTTCCTTCGAAATTTCAATCCGATGCTTAGATTGAAAGTTATGACGATTTTCCCCATGTCACCTATTTGGAATGTAATTCAAGAGTCTACAAAAAGACCTACTTCCTCAGATCATATCTCCGCAAATATAGTGTAAAAAGATCTGAAATTCGAACCCAAGGTTCAGTCTGATTTCATCTCAATTGGGATTTTGTTTTCACTTCTGAAACATCGCAGAAAAAAGATATAGCGAAAATTCCACGATGACCTATTTGGAGCAGCATTTGGAGCAGTGAAACCCTAGAATCCAAAGCATTGATACCAAATGTTAGGAAACTAGCTCACAAAAAGATAGAAAAGAGAGATCAATGCCTTAGAATTCAGCCTCTTGGAGGGGGAAACCTCCTTTACATTACACAAATGAACAATTCTTGGATGATTCAAATGACAAAACCCTCCTTTCTATAGATAGGAGTCTAAGGGGTCACAATATAACCCAAGCCTGACCTAACAATAATAATATAAGGAGGCACAAAAATAACAATAGAGGGATTCTATGGGGCACATAATAATAACAATGGGGACAATAGGGGCACAACAATATTAATAAGGGATACAACTACAATATTAATGGAGGCATCACTAGTATTATAGGGTCCTAACAATATCTGACTTAGTTCAGAGGTCTTATCAGGATTGCGAGAACCTAACATAACCATCAACAAAAGTTGAAGTGCTTCAACTTAGTGACAAGTTCTCAAACTTTCAAGGATCGTGAAATTATGTTTTTCAAATTGGATCATATCATGCATGGTGTGTGGTCAAATAATATGACCACTATTATCCTGAGGAAAACCATTTACATCACATGTTTGATCATATTATCCAACTTCAACAAACATATTACTCAAGTCACAAAAATATTCTATTTGCAAATCTATAGTCAAAGAAATCTTATGAACAACCTGATTTGAAGAATTATACTCATGTAAAACTAGAAATAATAAGGAATGCAATGGATGATGGATGATTTGATTTAATTTCTCCCTCATCGTGGATGAACTAATTACCTTGTGTAAATTCCGAAATCTTCTCATTAGATGATGAATTTGAAGAACATGGAATATTCTAATCCCAAATCAATGCATTACAAATAGTGGGGCACAAGGGATAGTGGGCTAAAGAAGAAGTTTTGATAAGAAAATATTATCTAAATGAATCATATTCTAGATCTAAATCATTCAAATCAGAATATTCTTGTGAAACCAAAAATTTAGTTTGTTCACTTCGGCATACATCATCACATACACCAATAGGTTCAACATCATTAGTATGATGATGGCCCAATACTTCAGATTGATTAGGAAAATTGGTTTCATTTGATTGACTACTGAGATTAGTATATTCACAATTAGCCAAGGATGGAAGAACACCATTTTGACAAATAGGAATTTGGAAAACATAAGAAAGATCAAAATAACCTTCACCCTTTTACTCTTCTACTCGTGAAATGTGATTACCTTACTTCTGATCATTGCTTGGATTTAGAAGCGACTGATCAAGTAGATCAAGGGGTAAGGGATTATGGGAAAATTAGGATAGAGGATGAGAAGCATCTCTTGAAGAGGTCATTCTTTTAATTAAATAAAATTCAAGATTGAAATTATGAGCGTTAATATTATCTTGTAGAATCAAGGGGTTAGTCTTCACGCTGGGCTCCATGAATGATTCCAAGATTTCCTCCATCAGATCTAAATCATGGGAAGTCGAGGAAGGCTAAAAATATGGATCAACAATTATTTTTTCGTATTTCCTAACTTTAACATCATCACCAAGAGGCACCCAAACTAGTACTGAAAAATAGGAGGACAAGGAACAAAAGGAATAGTAGGTTCCTTCTCTAAAATTAGAGGTGTCTCACAGTTTGCAAAAGTTGGGGGAGGAGAATCATCTGGGAGTTCAAATTCACCATGTAAATAGATTTGATCTGAACATTCAAAATTTCTATTAAGTAAATCCCAATTTGTATATTCTCCAGGAAAATCATAACATAGGTGAAGGAATCTATTAGCAAAATCTTCATTTGACTCATCATGCTTCATTCTTAGTTGATTAATTCTTTTATAAACACCTTGGTAATCATACATATCAAATGATTAATGAAGCTCCTTGAGGAATTGATCAAATGAATTAATGGAAGTGGACGTGAAGGTATGCCACCATCTATTAACTCGACCTTCAAGTGTGAGGAAGAAAAGCGCACAACAAAGTTCTTCACAATTGATTCTGTAAGATTCAAAAACATTGAAAAGATGAAATATGTGATTGGATATGGATATATCAACCTAACCATCAAATATTTATTGAGACAAGTCATAAAGAGGCTCATTGGGGATTAAAATTTTACAAATAGATCTTTTGGGAAAACACCCTGGGAGTATTATTTGATAATGAGCCATTTAAGATAAGAGATTCAAAACATACTCAACGGGCACAACTTCTCTTCTATACCTCCTTCTAGCACTAGAATGCTGACGGTGTTGGATACTTCCAACATACAGGAGGTACCCCTTTTATTCAAAATTTAATACTTCGGACATAATTATCTTCCCTAGACCTATTGGACTGGTCTATAACAAGAGAAATAAAATAATATAAAGTTTCCTTTAGAGAAATTGAAGAATGGAAAGAGGCTTACTTGGAATCTATCGCAATCTATTCTCTCCTCTCAGCTTGTAAGCTACAATCTTAGCTTCGATTTCTATAATTATAACATGCACAGGCAATCAACACAAGCCAAATATCTATGACATCTATGTAGAATTATCAAATTACTCTATTCAATGGATCAACAAAGCATTGAAATATATGAATGTAAACATAACATAACACATATAGGAAACTGATATACTTTTTGTATTAATATGAATAGGAGATCGTTTACAACCAAGAATAGCAGTTGATCTTGTAGAGATCTCCCTAAGTTGAATAGTCCTTCCTTGTCACAATGCACACCTCAATGTCACCCTAATTCATGAAGATGATGAATCTCTTAGATTCGTTGAAACAACATGAGGGTATGATTAGTTTCCAAAATACAATTGTGGCATTGTAGATGGTTGTAAATTTATAGGTGAGGGATGGTAGTTTAGGAATTCTTATCCATTTAAAAATCTAGGCTTGAGATTGACTTAAGAGGGGACGATAAATTCAAGGGATAAGAGGTGAAACCTCCAAGGTAGGATTATATAGGATTCAAACTTCTTATTTAGGGTAAATGGTTAGAAAAACTCTTGTAAGCTTCTGGAAGAGGAATCTTCAAGATTATTTCTAATTTTCCTAAATTTATAAAATCAACGCACCCCCAAAAAGGGACAACATGTTGCTGAATGCATGTCCCTAAAGTGCTAGGGTGCATTGGGCCTTAAAAGAATTGATTTGAAGTAGTCATACCCATAAACTCAAGGATTGGAAGAGTCATGCTTAGGGATTTTTGTAGGGATGATGACAAAGTGTTCACTTATTTGGATTGATCTGGTTTGCAAATCTATTGACCAGATGCGACAAAATGGCCTATAGCAGATTTCCCCCTAAAGCACAAAGTCAAAAATGGAAGCTAATGACTGAAGTGCTTTACCTTGTGACAAGTTCAGATCAAGAAAAAATGGTCGAGATCATCATTTGTTACAATACATTTTATCATGATATATTTGATGAGGGAGGCATACCCATGCTCAATACATAAAATAACATTACATGTACAATGATCAATAAGTTGTGTCTAATGATGACAAAGTGTGGATCCATGATTGGATGACTGTCTGTATGATCATAACCATCATGCTTCATAATCTTGCATTAATATTGAAATTGTAGCCCAGATGGATGGAACTAGATCTAGGGTCTTTTATCTTGTTCACTCAATCTTCCAAAGCATGAGTCTAACCATGCGAATAAATGAGTTGGAGTGAAACATGGTATACACATTCTGATTACTCGTCAATGATGTAAGCCATTAACAGATGTGAGAGAAACAATTGGTGATGTTAATGGCTCTCAAAGTACAACAGTACAATATGTATGGTGGGAATGAATGAGTTGAAGTTGAACACCACACAGAATCTATTGGTCAAATGCCAATGATGAAAACGTGTCACTTAGAGCAAGGAAAGTTGCCATTGATGTATAGAAGTCCCAATGTACCGAAGGAATAGTTTCAAGGTAAACTACCTGGATAATGAGTTGAAGTCGATAGGAAGACCCATCACGGGAGGACCTTGATGTATCCCCCACCAATGACATGAAATGGGTATCATGACTTGAGACAAATTGATGCTAATGTGGAACTGGTTCAGGAACGACAAAAATGGAATGACGACTTAAGAGTATCATAGAAGAATATAATTGAATTACTTCTCTCTAACATATCGATGACGCTGAATGGAGTTATGTAGCATTGACCCAAAAGTGAAAGCGAAGGCTTTGATATGGTATGATGAACCAAAATACAAGCATATTTCCAAACCCAACAACCACAGAGATGAAGTGGAAGAGTGTCATGTTCAAGAGTAACTCGCTACCATTAATATGTGGAGTACCTTGTTTTCCTAATTTCCCCAACCATTTCTGGTAAGTACCTCTTTATTTTTTAACAAGTTTGAGTATGATAACATATGCTTGATCTGTAAGTTCATCCTTTAGATGAATCCCTCTGAGTATATTTAACAAACCCTAATAAGGAGTGGTTTCTTCCCATCATTTTTGACAAGTCCATCACTGTTTGATGTTTTATGAGTCATGTGATGGTGTAACTCGACTCCTTTTTCATGTTTAGAGAGTTTGAAAAAGTGGAAAAGATGAAACTTCAAAGGTTCCTTTCCATAAATAGTCTCTTGAGTCTCAAAAAGAAGAAAATTATACTCAATATAACCTCTTAGCCATGTTCGACTAAGTTATTCCTTTTTCATAAATAATCTATCTCAGTCTGGAAAAGGGTTAAACTTATACTGAGTAGACGTCTTTCCATTTACTTTTATGAGTTCAAAAAGACAAGTGCTCAGAAATATTTTCATATTTTGGGAGTCTGAAAAGAGCTGAAAGAACACTCCAAGGGGTTCCTTTTTCATAAGTTTATAGAGCTCAAAAAAGTGATAAAAGTGTTCTCTTTAGTCAAAATGATCTATTTCAATGCAAACATCCCTAAATCAATTAAACAACTGTCAACCAACTCAAAACACAACCAAAAAATTAAAAATACATGTTTCATGATAAAATTGAAATACATTTAGGTCAAAAAATAAAAATAGTAATAAAATAATGATGAAAATGATCATAAAATAGGCAAAAGGTAATTCATTTTTACCATTTCACACTTTAGCTCTTAGTGAGCGAGTTATGAGTGTTTTTTCCCCCAATCTTTTGTAGCTGATTATGACCAATCTAGTGGATCATTTCAAGTGTCATCACTTCCAGGTAGGAATTATAACCTTCCTCTTTCTTTCCATGCATCCATTTTGTGATTTCATGTAATTGTTTTCAACCTTTGAGGGCCATAGGGCTCTAATATCTCACCCTAGGTCCAACGTACCCCAAAAAAGTTGAAAACGGTGCTGAACATGATTAAAATACATTGAGGAGGGCACTGCAATGCTTTGTCTCCCCATAGGGGGGTGCACTGAGTGCAATTCCAAAACTTGTTTTGCCTGTTTCCCTCAAAATTTCTCTAGTTTTTTACATGAGTTTTGTCATAATGATTCTTCTTGTCATGTTTCAAGTGTCTACCAGAACAAATTGGATTTAATATGGAAAAAAAGAGAACATGAGTAACAATATTTAAGTGCACCTAACGATCCTAGCACTATACATGCTTTGAGAGATTGTGGGCTCTTGAAATTATTTTATCTTCTTAGTATGAGGCAAGAGATGGAACTGTTGAGGTATCTTATCGGTGCATGGGATATTCAGCCACAAGCATTCAGAATTAGTGCACATTTGCTTGAAATACAAGTGGAAGATATATAATTCTTGACTAGTTTATCCAGGTGAGGTGCCCCCATATCTTTATCTGGTTTGAGGAGGGGTGGAGAGACCGTCAAGGATTACTTCAATACACATTATGGACCGAGATCTAAGTCAATCAAGGATGGGAAGATCAAGATCAAGGACGTGTTATGATTGCCTCTAAGGATGATCCTATTCATCATTACTAGATCAGCCATTAGTGCGACTCTACATTTGTCCAATAAATATCATATGCAATATGCTCTAGAGTGTATGGAACCAAAAATATTCAACTAGAGTGAGGGAGTACTAGTAAACATGAAGGAGCAGCTGAAAAAAGAAAAATATGGATGATTGAACTTTGGCTATGGTTGGTTCTTAATTTGTTCTATCTTAGAGCAAATTCCACTGTTCAGGCCACAACATATCTCAATCAAGCCTGCAAATATGAGAGTCCTACGAATGAGGAGGTGGGTGGATCTCATGTCCAGACATGCAGGTCTGTCATCGATGAGTTTCAAACACATCTTCTTTAGGTTTCTACACATGAAAGTCATTATGATAGAGGAATATCCATATGTAGGGATGTATTTATGTAGAGACATGGAGATCATACTTCCTGATGGCGAGCGATGGGGAGCTATAGGTAAAACAAAAAACATTTTGACCATTTTTGGATATTTAAGTTCTACAGTTGTTTTGCGATTTTTGATATATCTGAGACTAAACTATTGATTTTTTCAAATGTAGATATTAAACCCGTTTGATGAGTGGGTTATCTTATCTTCATCCCGTAGGAGACCCAAAACAGGCACCAACAACAATACAAGTTGTTACAGTAGTACGAGAGGTACTACAAGATCTCAATGTGGTCAAGACCCTTCTAGAGGTTGAGTGCCACATGGAGGGGTTGACCCACAACATAGCTGAGACTAGGGTTGACAAACTTCCTATGATGCTACAATGACATACTATTGGTGTGTTTGGCTATATTAGCTAACTATTTTGCAAGATGGCTTGTGCAGTGGTGTGCTACCATAAGCACTATGATTAGTCTACTAGGAGGCTTATAGCCATATTTTGAGTGCATGTATATTTGGGTATGATAGGTTGTGTGGCCATATGTGTCTTAGGCACAAATTTTTGTAAAACACTTTGACATCTATATATATCTATCTATCTATATATATATATATCTATATATTAATATATATATATATCTATTATATGTATTTAAGATATAGAATATAGATATAATATAGATATAGATATAGAACTATCTTCAGTGTTTCTTATGATTTTATTATCTCTTTCAATATATGTGATGTGTATGAAATTAAATTTACATGTGTCATAAATATATATCTAGAACATGATTAGCCAATGCATCTGTGAATGTATTTAGATTTCTAGAAATGTGTTGACATGGGATGAAATCAAAGTATCTTTCTGGAAGGTGAACCCTTAAGAACATACAAACCATAGTTGGACTCCTAACTAAATAGACATTAGTCAACTATAGTACTACAAGTTATGAGTCAAGTGTGATAACTATATGACAGATACCATGGGAAATAACATGAGACAATAGATCGATCACGGTGTTATACTCAATGGTTTTATTTGTATATTGATACATACAAATCCCCTGTAAACTCACTAACTCAACATTCAAAGCATATATAACCCATGCTGAGGTAGATAGGCCTTGAGTACTATGACTATCACCATAAGAATAACCAACATATGGTTCAAGGGATGCCTACATCTGCAAACCAAATGTAAACATGATTAACAAAAACCATAGGAAAATCCAAAGGGAACACACTCAACACACCTATATACAACATGTACACCATGCACTACGCAAAACTCAAGCATAATATTTCTTAAGGTACAAACATTTCTAAGTTATGCCAATGGAACTCCATCGAAATCAACAAACTCATAGGATCCTTTAGCAAGAGCATGTTTGAAAATATATGGACCTATCCACATTAGATCGAACTTCCCTGATCCTAATTTATCATACTCTTGATCGTATAACAATACAAGGTCTCCTTCTGAGAAGACACATGGCTTTCCACTCTTATATTGTGCCTTGATATGTTTCTTATGGGATTCATTAGCCATCGCAACAATCACACTAGGTTTCATATAAGCACATGAGATGTAAGAGATGTTCCTCTTCCATGGAAGTGGTAGGGATAAGTTCGACAACAAGTTTGAGAGATGAAATTTCGCATTCAATTGGAAGGATTTCTTCCAGGCCATAAACAAATTAAAATGGTGTGAACCTGGTAGCACTCCTAATGGAGGATTGATATGCCCACAAAGTTGTACGCAATGCCACCTACACCATGTATACACAACACCACATGTACACAACACTGCCTACACAACATGTACACAGCACCACATGTACACAACTCCACTTGCATGATGTGTACATAGCACCACATGCACACAACACCACATGTACAACATGTACACAACACCACGTCCACACAACACCACATGTACAACATGCATACAACACCACATGTACAACATGTACACAACACCACATGTACAACATGCATACAACACCACATGTACATAACACCATGTGTACAACATGCACACAACACCATATGTACACAACACCACATATACAACATGTACATAGTACCATATGTACACAACACCGAACATACAACATGCACACATAACCATATGTACATAACACCACACATACAACATGCACACAATGCCATATGTACACATCATTTCACATACAACATGCACACATTACCATATGTACATAACACTGCACATACAACATGTACACAACCCCATATGTACATAGCATCGTGTATACAACAAGTACACAAAACCATTACTACATATCTAGAGACCACACTGTCTTTACCAAGCAACTTTGCTTTTGGTGTCACTCCACTCTCCATGCTTTCCCAGCATGCCACAGATCACATTGCTCTCATTTCGTTGATGTATCCCTCAACATCACTTGTCCATAACATAAAGATAGACATAGTATAATCACATAATATTAATTCATATCCACATGATATTGACCTCATAAATATGCCTGGGATACTCTTCCCACTCAATTCCTCATGAAACCAAGAAATTATTCATGTCGTTCACCTACATAAGAAATTATTCCTCCACAAGAATGATACCTGATGGCCTTCTCAGAAAATGGCACACACACACATGCGCACACACACACATATATCAACATAATCATAATCAAAACACAATTACTATATATCGTGAGGTAAAGGTTAAGAGAACTCCCTTTTATCCATGCACAACATTGAGAACAATAGTTCCCAACATAGCCAAGGAATCTGACGCCTCAAATTGTTATGGACCTTGACCGCGAGAAAACTAAAATACCAAAAATACTAAACAATATAGCTCAAAACATTGATATATCACATGAAATGATACAAGCTGCAAAAATATTTTATTATTTAGAATAAGAATACAATGTTCACTTGCCTCTTCGAGGGGGAAACCTCCAATAGAGTAGAGCTTAATTACAATAATGCTTAATGATTATTCCCTTCTAACTACGACTATTTATAGCTTAATTACATCCAAAACCCTAAATACTAGAGGTCCCTTACATAACACTGGTTAGCCACTTTATTTACTAACTATGGCCTATTTATAACTAATTGTGGTCCCTTTTCTATAATGTAAGTCAACCACTGACAATTAGTATTAAGTATAACCACTTACAGGCTTTATTGACTAAACTAACTAACTATGATTTGTACTAGGCCCTTTGGAATTATTACATAAATAAAGGGGTTAGGGTTGGACCCTAACATGCCCTCCTTCATCAAAAGCAATCTTCTGCTCAAGGCTAAATCTGCAGAAACTGTTGAAGAATAGTGGTTGGTTACCATGTCACATATTTTATGTAGAGATTAATGAATGGGTGTTTGGTGATGTAGAAAACCCTCAAGGATCTTCCGAGGATCCTCGGAAGATAGTCACATTAGCTGCCACTATCACAAAGATACATGCATATCTATGTTTAACAAATCAATATCAAAGAGAGAAGGAATTATTACCTCAATTCTTAGTGGGATGTTGTTGTACAGTGCAATGCAGCTAGGTGGAAGACCCCTTAGCCGGCTCTAGATGAAAACCTACACATAGCAAAGACAAGCATAATATCACAGCATAAAACCTTGATAAACAAATACATGAACATATAAAATATATCTAGTTGCATATAACTAAGCAACTCATGCTAGAAGATATTAGATCAGCATATAAATCAGTTTATACTACCAACATCACGGAGTGGACAACACAACTGCAGTTCTATATTGATGTAGAAAGAGTGATTACAACCATCAGTTGCATCAACCTTCCCTTACCCTCCAGCTCCTCTCTCTCTTTCTCTTCTTAACCTCTTCTAATGCCTTAATCTAAGGCTCTACTTGACAGTCAAATATGCAATCCTTTCAAATGTTTTTACCCCTTTCATAATGGCCCAAGCCTTGCATATATAACATGTGGGTTTAGGGTTGCCAAGTACTTCATGAATTCCATTACGCAAAAGCAATGATGTTCCATGCTTTAGGGCTCTTTTCCATTTGCATACTCCATTAGGAATTAGTAATTCTCCCAAACAGGTCAAGTTTTGATGTTTCCCTCCTTTTATGAGTTGACATAGGAGAGAATATAGGGATATTTTCTCAGTCAATTCACTCCTTTGACCCATAGAACTTGATGTAGGTTCACTAACGTTGTTCCCAAGGTAGGAAGTAGAGTTAACCTAGGCACTAATGCACCCTTAAGCTTGCTAAGAAGCTTTATAAAGAAGGTTGATAGTGTTTGGACAATGTTAGCTTGACAATTGGGCCTATGAACTTGGTCAATCCTTTAGTCATCATGTCTTTATCCTCTGAGTTGACGAGGAGGTCATTTTCCTATATAACAGATGCCCCCTAAAGTGTGAGATTAGAGGTTGCGATGATGACTGAAATACTTTATATTTAACTATCCTTTTCTTTTGGAACAAAAAGAGGGAGGATCAAAGCTTCAAGAGGTATGGGAAACCTGATACAACACATATATATAAAACACTAAAATCATGTCCTTATTTGGGCATTCCCACGCTCAATATCTATGTCAAAGTGATTTTCTCATAAAAGAGATATGATGATGCTAGCCACTGATAAGCACAATGTAGAATTGGTGTCATAATAGGATCATTCTAATGAGCTCTCTCCAAAAAACAATAACGACAACTTGGGAGAGGAAACAAGGCTGAGTGATGCAAGCCTCTACCCAAGGTCTTGATTTCTGGTTCATCGAACAGCATACATCGATACATGTGAATATACACATTGATGTTGAACATGAATGAAATCGTTTGATTACCAGTCAATAATGAAGACCATTAACAGATGTGAGGAACGCCACCGATAATGGTGATGGTCTCCAAGATGCACAATATATCTAGCAAGTGTGAAAAATGTTTTTGTCATCGAACGCTCATAGAATCCTTTAACCATGAGCCAATAATGAAAACCCATGATCAAATACAAGGTGACTTGCCACTGATTTTCTGCAACTACCAAGGCACTGAAGTGTTTCTTGGTCTTCTTCCTAGATAGAGTGTTGAAGTCAATAGAAAGATACCTATCGAAAGGTAGGCAATAAGGTGTCCTATATCAGTCGACATGAAACGGGACAAGAATGATTGCCTTTTGAGGAATATTTTGAACATTGGGTCAAAACGACAGAGGGCATGATGGTAGGATATGCTTGATGGGTTGATGGAGGAAATAGGATATAAATGTTTTCCCTTGAACAATAGAAGGCACGAAAATAGTTTTAACCATGCCACAATAGACTCTTGAACACCAAAGAGTGTTAGGATACAGAGATGCAAGAATGTCAGGGTATATGACTAATCTCATAGAATTGTAAGATTCATATTGAGAGGTCATCACAAGGAAGGTTTATCTGAGGGAGTGCCATGTTCAAGGAAGCGATTGCTGCCAAAAAACTCTTTCAAAATATGGGACATAACGCAGTTATATTGTCCACTTTCCCCATATGATTAGTTTAGTGAGTCTAGACGAGTAAACTCATCAATCTTTTCATGTTTTAAGAGTCTGAAAAGGACCGCAAAAAGAGCGACTCTATGCCCTATTGGATTAGTTTAATGAGTCGAGATAGGCAAAATCATCGACCTTTTCATGTTTTAATAGAAACGATCATATAAAGAGGTGCTCTATACCTTCTTTTTGTATTTTAATGAGTCTAGAGGAGACAAATCAGTGGTCTTTTAATATTTAGAGAGTCTGAAATGATTGTAAAGAACGACTCCAGGTTGGTCCCTTTGTCATAGTTTTTAACTGGGTGTGACAAAAGTTTAATAGTATACCCAAAACGGTTCCTTTTCCGTGAGTTAATCTACTGAGTTTGGATAAAGAGAAAATTATTCTCAATAGATGTTTTCCTCATTTTGTTACGAGTATGAGGAGGAGTAAACTCAATATTCGTCGTGAAATTGTAATGAGTCAAGCGACAACAAACTCAATACCTTCATCAAATTTTAATGAGTCAAATGAAGAAAACTCGGGGTATCTTTTTCAGTTTAGTGAGCGAGGAAAAAGAGGTAAAATAACTAATCATTCCTTCTTCATAGATTTAACAAGCCCAAAGTGGGGAAAAACTTGTGGATTTTTCAATATAAGAGAAAGAAATAGTCCCAAAAAAGAAAGCACTCATATCGTCAGCGTAAATGTTTAACGATCCCAATGACAAAAACTTTTGGTTTTTTCATTTTAACGAGTGATAAAAGTTCCTAAAAAGAATGCATGGAGCTTCTTCATAAGTGTTTAACAAGTTTTAAGAAGGAACTCAGGGTTTTTTCAGTTTTGTGAGCGAGAAAAAAGTTCCAAAAAGGAATGCTCAATAGATCTTTTTCAGTTTAATGAGCTAGAAAAAGAGGGAAAAAGAGTTGCTTGGACCATCTTCGTATGTGTTTAATGAGCCCAAAAATGAAAAAATCAGGGATTTTTCAGTTTTAGAGCGAGAAAACATCCCATAAAAGAAATCAATCATAAAGAGTTTCACATAGTTATTTCTGTCATTCAATCCTGAAAATTTTTTCATCAAAGCATGACCAATTTTTGTCAATCTGGGGTCATGGTGCATGATAATTATCATTGGAAATGGACTACTTCTACTTTAATGACTTCAATTAATATAATTCATGTCTCCAAAGTGACTATAAGTGAGATCTTGAGCCTCCATTTTGAGCATTTCGATCATTTGAGAGCTGTGAGAGTGTTTTGGAGCTATAGAGGAGCAGATTTTCCACGGGCAATTGTAGGAGATCCAGGCAACCATTCGACGTGTCGTCAGTCCTAGGTAGGAGCTAAAAACTTAATCTTGCATTATTCAACCTTTTTTTACCAGTATTTGGTGTGATTTTTTTGAGATCTGGGGAGCCCTAGTTCCTAAAATGCACCTAATTCCCCCTAGCAAGCTTGTGGGGCCATTAAATGCCCTTTACAACCTACTAGAGGGCATTAATCCTCCTTGTATCTCACTATGGGGGGCGTTAGTGCATGAGGGCACACCCAAAAATCCCAAGCCATGATTTAATATGCATTTTGCCCCATTTGCATCGATTTTTGGGTTGATTTGTGCAGGTTTTAAGCCATTATGACTAGTCTATGGAGAGAACGGGCCCATGACTGACAAGAATTGCTGATGCGAAATGATCTTGCTTCATACTTGCATTGTTCCTTTTTGTTGATGAATTATGCTAAGTTGGACTTGATGAAAGGCTAGGAGGACCAGTTGATCTAGATTATTCAGCGATGGGATGAACATGAGCAGGTGTTTAGGATTGGAGATCATGAGTTGGCCATTAATCATGATGACATATACTTTTTGACTGGATTGTCATGCAGAGGAGCACAAGCAAACCTCGCTGGGGGTAGGCCTATTCCTTGATTGACCAAAGAGCTGATTCAAGCTTACTGTATCCCTGAGAGTGGACCCGTCAGCAAAAATAATCCCCATAGAGAGGATTAGGTCCAGATCTATGAGGGCCATTATAGTTGATTGTGTGTTTGGCAGGGTCAAAGAGTCCCCACGTTGCAACAAAGGCCCAACTATTGCTTGCAGTTGACTGTGTCCAGCCTAAGATGTTCAACTGGTGTGAAGTAGTGCTTCGCCAATTGAAGGCAGAATTGACTGCATGCAAGACTCAAACCCAACATAGTTTTGGGTATGGCACTCTCATTGTATCATTCATACTTCAGAGAGTACCTGTTATGCACCTGAGGATGAGCTTACGTCCCTATGATCTGAGGGAGCTGAGAAAAGGATGATGGGAATCACTTGATCCTTGCAAAGGAGGAGGACTTATCTAACACTTTTTCTAGGAAAATTTCTTCGAATGGCTTAGCAGCCAGATTGTGATGATTGACGACTATGCCTATGAGGGAATGGACTTCACCAGTTAGCCTAACTTGATTCTGCCTCCTGGCCCCAACTAGAGGCCTCAAGGTAAGAATTATTTTGAGAGTACTTAAAGTGTTTTTAAGCTTTTAAGTATTTATGTTATGTTTTTGTTGATTTTATGGGTGAACAAGTACTAACATGAAGCTTTTCGCTTGACACAGATGTGGCACCAGTACGACCTGCAGGCCAACCTCGCCAATTGAGGTAAGGAGGCCAACTGCCTGATGGGGGGGTGATGCTGACAATCTTTGCGAGGTTCTGAGGAACGTATAGGTCTTGAGCAAGGGTGTGGCCCCCTTTCCTATGAGGGAGATCCCTGCGCATATGCAGCGGCACACAATCAGTGTGTCTAAGCGGTTTCTGGTTCCTCTTCGGAGGATAGCTAGAGAAGTGTTATCATTTCATGAGCAATAGGCTCTATTAGCAGGTGCTTTGGCATAGCCAGTGGGTGTTTATAGCTAGGCTTATTAGCCATTTTGTACTTAAAACACCCAAGTTTTGGAATATTTTGATGTAAAAGACTATATTCAATATAATATTATATATATATATTGGTATTTTATGATGTAAATGTTTTTTAAGTGCTTTTGTAAATTTTTAACTGTGTAAATATTTACTTTTCATACATGTATCTATAGTGAATGAGACAGATGCCAATCTAACACATAGTTTGGAAATGAATCAACAACTATATTAAATTCTCTAGGAATGTGCTCATATGTGATAACTTCAAATTGACGTTCCAAGAGTCGTACCCTTAAATAATGACATAACAAGGTTGGATTACGAATGTGATAATGATTTGTCCATTGCATAACAACAAGCTGAGAGTCTAACCTGACCACTAGATTGGAGCTATCCCTTGATGACACTTCAGTGAGAAGTGAAATTATGGACATGTACTTAGCAATATTGTTGGTGGCAGTACCAAGAAAGACTCACCCAGAAGAAAACATTTCTGACTTTGGTGTGTAAATGACCCAAGCAGCTGATGCAATGTGCCATATGTGACAACTAGCACCATATGCATATCCTACGTATTCTAAGGGTAATGAAGGCATCTTCATTACGAGAAATAGGTATGAGACAAATACTTCAATAAATACCAAAAATATACTCACATAAAAAACAAAAGGAAAACTTATAAATACATAAAATTACAAAGCACATGCATAGTGTAGTACTTGGCATAATACTTTTTCAGATAGAGCCCATTTCGGGGCTCAACGAGTGAGACTCCTTCCCAGTCGTGAAGTTCATATGCCCTTTCTGAGAGGGATTTTTTGATGAAATATTGATAGAGCCATAAAATTTGAATTGTTCATGCCTCCAAGAGTTTATGTTTTTTATCATAGAGTAAAACAAGATCTCCCTCTTGGTAAGAATGAGCCTTGACCTTTTTGTCGTACTGGGCTTTGAATCAACGCTTGTGGGCTTTAAGTGCAAGTTCTGCATCTTGACGAGTTTCATCTAGTTTATTGAGGTATAGAAGGTGCTCTTCTTCGGCAGTAGTGTCAGGCAAGAGTTCAATGATGATTTGTAAGGAAGGGATTCAACACTCGATTGGTAAAATTGCTTCCAAGCCATAATCTAGTTGAAAAGGTGTGAAGCCTGTAGTAGTCTTAACTAAAGTTCGGTATGCCCATAGCACAAGATATAACATTCAATTCTAATGGGTTTTATGATTCCCTACTAACCTACGAATCATGGTTTTTAAGACACCATTGATGGCCTCTACTTGACCATTAGCTTGGGGGTAGTAGGAGGATGATTGATCCTGGCAAAACCTGGCAGTGATGTTAAGTCAGAAATCATGTGATTCTAAAAATGAGACCCATGGTCTATAACAATCATGCAGGCTACACTGAAGCGACAAATGACTTGATTAAATAGGAATAGTGTTGCAGTTTATCCATCGACCCAGATGCTAGGAAGGGCTTCAACCCATTTCGTGAAATAGTCAACAACTACAATAATATAGTTGTGTCCAGTAGAGGAAATGGGTTACAAGTTACGAAGTCTATCCCCTATTTGTTAAATGGGCCGACAGAGATAACTGGGTGTAGTAGGGCTAGAGGGGCATAGATTTTCTTTGTAAACACTTTACAAGGATGGCATTGTGGGGTAGCCTTGATTCAATCTTTGAACAAGGTCAGCCGGTAGTAGCCTGCACGCAAAATTTGTTGAGCAGTAGATATGCTAGAAAGATGACCTCCACATGCCTTAGCAAGGCAGTCATTTAAAACGTGTCGTACCTCTTCATGAGTGAGGCAATGTCAAAGAACTGTATCTGCACCACGGGGATATAACATGTCCTTAAGCAATAAATAGTGTCATGCTTTGTGGTGGATGCGACGACGGTCACCTAACGATAGCTCAGGGTGGAAACGTTGCGCTTGGAGGTAGACAAGAATGTCACCATACCAAGGGTCAGTTGTGTCGATAAGATAGACAAATTCATCTAGAAGAGGATTGTGGACGATCTTGTTAGGATCGACAATGGGAATATCCAACAAAAGTTCGGCGAAGACTAAGGAATTTTTCATGTTGGCAGTGATGAAAACCAAATCAAATTGTTGGAGGATCACGATCCATTTTGAATCTTTTCCTCCAATTACGTGACGAGACAAAATGTGTCTCATGGGGTTCTCCAAAGCAATGATAGTTGTCTGTCGTAGTAGTATGTAATGTTAGAAGCAGTTGACAGTGTTTGGTCACGTTATATTCTTTCCACGTAGTTGACAGGGGGTTTGAGGGGTACCCGTAACCCCACTTTATGGGGTCCAGGGCAGCACCCCGGAAAATTTTGATTTTGGACACTATTTTAGGTTGGGTGGACCTAGCTATGGTTTTGTGCATGATTTTCGCACATGTTTTTTAGACACGATGGTTTTTCAGTCCATGGTATTGGACATGATGGTTTTTGGTCCATGGTATTGGATCCGATGGTTTTCGGTCCATGGTATTGGATGCTTCAGTATGTATAAATATGTTTTGAAAAATTGAAAGGAACATAATGAAAAATCAAGTTGGTAGTCTCGGTTTTGGGATCCAATGGGAAAATCTCTGTGTATATGTGTTTTATGTGTTATGCTCTCGCATTGTTTATTTTTTTGTGTTTTAGAATTCGTTTGCAAGTAATTTCTGTATAGGTTTAAAACCTACATTTGGTATCAGAGCTGTTTTTGGCTTCAAGGGGACGCCTTTTTTGCTGAGGGGTTTTGCTCATGCCTGTGGTAGACACTGTTCAATGGGAGATCTACAAGATTGATTCTGGTGGTGAAAGAATATGGCGAGTGGTGGAAAGATAGAGATCAAGAAATTTAATGGTCAGAGTTTTGAGTTGTGGAAACTTACGATGGAGGATCTGTTGGTGGATAAAGATCCATGGATTGTGGTAGATCCAGGTACTAAACCAACGGGAGTGACCGATGAAGAATGGAAGAAGTTGGATCGAAAGGCAAAGAGCACAATACGATTTTGTGTCTCAGATTCAATATTTCTAAATGTATCAGGGGAAGCTACGACAAAGGCTTTGTGGGACAAGTTAGGGAATTTGTACCAATCTAACTCTTTGGTGAATAAACTGTTCCTGCGGAAAAAGTTGTAGAACCTGAGGATGAAAGATGGAGACTTCGTGACAGAGCATCTGAATGTGTTTAATACTATGGTGAGTCAGTTAACATCTATTGATATTAAAATTTCAAATGAAGATAAGTGCATTAGTTTGTTTTTTTCTCTACCAAATTCGTGGGACAGTTTGGTTATTGCAATAGGTAGCAATGTAACTACCTTACATTTTGATGAAATAGTCTCATCCTTGCTGATGGAGGAGATGAGATGGAAAAATATGGAGAGCCAGAATGGTGATGCCTTGTCTGTACGAGGACAGTCACAGAACAGAAACAAAAATAAGTAATCGAGTGGGAGATCTAAATCTAGAGGGAGATCTAAATCTCCAGGAAAAATTGTAAAGGTGGTGTGCTGGAAATGTGGAAAAGAAGGGCACTCAAAAAGGGACTGTAAATATAAAGCTCTTGATAAAGGAAAGGGATCTAATAATGGTCCTTCTACAGAGGTGAAAACCACCTCAGATGAAGGTGGGAATGTGTACTTGGCTTCTTCAAGTACACATGTAGATCGTGAGGCATGGTTGATTGACTCATGTGCATCCTTTCACTTCACTCCCCATAGAGAGTGGTTCTGCAAGTATGAGAAATATGATGGTGGTGATGTCTTCTTGGGGGATGACAGGAAGGCTAGAACCATTGGTCGTGGTAAAGTAAAGTTGAAGTTGGAAGGTGGAAGGGTTAGAACACTTTCAAGTGTTCTACATATTCCTGCATTGGCCAGAAATCTGATTTCTGTAAGCAAGCTGGATGATGCAAGTGTAAAAACAGTGTTCGATAATGATACCTACAAGATGGTTCAGGGAGCACTAGTATTGATGCAGGGAGTTTGGATTGGAACTCTGTACAAGCTGCAAGGTAGCACTGTTGTTGATGGGTGCAATAGTTCTGTGGTTCCTGAAAGTGGAGCAAAAAATCTAGTCGTCTCTGGAGAGAGGACCATGATGTGGCATCAAAGGCTTGGACATATTGGAGATAAGGGCCTTCAAATACTTCATGGTAAAGGTATGGTAGAAGGTATGATTAATATCTCTTTAGATTTTGATTTTTGTGAAAATTGTGTATATGGGAAGTAGAATCAGGTGAGTTTCCCCTCTGGAAGTAAGAGAGCGAAATAGATATTAGAGCTTGTGCATAGTGTTGTGTTTGGATCTATGAAGGTTCCATCACTAGGTAAGTCTGTGTACTATGTATCATTTATAGATGACTTATCAAGGAATACATGGATATATTTCCTTAAGAATAAATCTGAAGTCTTTG
>APFE031160725.1:26208-40226 GCA_000404065.3 Pinus taeda
TGGTGCTGCAAACTATATTTTGGGCATGGAAATTAAAAGAGATCGGGAAAAGAGGAAGCTTTGGTTAAACCAGAGGAAGTATGTTGAGACAATATTGTAGAGGTTTAATATGGAGGATAGTAAATCTGTGAAGGTTCCTATTCCTGTAGGCATAAAGCTATCTGTTGAATAGTGTCACAAAACACAAGAAGAGGAAGAGGATATGTCTTGTGTTCCATATACAAGTGCAGTCGACAGCCTGATGCATGCAATGGTTTGTACTTGACCAGACATTGCACATGCAGTGGGAGTATTGAGTAGGTTTATGTCAAAACTAGGAAAGGAGCATTGAACTACAATGAAGCGGGTTTTCAGGTATTTGCGTGGCACTAGTGATTATGGTTTGTGCTACCAAGGAATACCAGGATTGGACAAATTGTTGGATATTCATGGCTTTGTTGATGCAGACTAGGCTGGACATCTGGATCAGAGAAGATCTACAAGTGGGTATGTGTTTAACCTATTTGGAGGTGCAATCAGTTGGATGAGTAAGAAACAATCTGTAGTGGCACTATCAACTACAGAGGCAGAATACATAGCAGTTATTCATGCAAGAAAGGAAGCAGTTTTGTTGCAGAGATTGTGTTCAAGTATGGGGTTAGTATAGGAAGCAATAAGGATAGACTGTGACAACCAAAGTGCAATTTTCTTGGCAAAGTACCCTACATATCATTCAAAGACAAAGCACATTAATGTTCAGTATCACTTTGTGAGGGATATGATAGAAGACAAAAAGGTGTTGCTGGTAAAGGTGGACACTTTGAAGAATACTGCAAATGCATTGACAAAATCTATAGCTCTGAGAAGTTCTCCTGGTGTAGAGAAAAAATGGGTGTTTCAGGCTTGAGAAAATGAATAAGCTCTCCTGTGGCACCCTGTGGAAAGAAAACAACAAGTGGGAGAATGTTGGGTTGTGTTATATTCTTTCCATGTAGTTAACAGGGGGTTTGAGGGGTACCCATAACCACACTTTATGGGGTCCAAGGCAGCACCCTGGAAAATTTTGATTTTAGACCCTATGTTAGGTTGGGCAGATGCGGCTATGGTTTTGTGCATGATTTTAGCACATGTTTTTTGGACGCGATGATTTTTCGGTCTATGGTATTGGACGCGATGGTTTTCGGTCCATGGTATTGGATGCGATGGTTTTTGGTCCATGGTATTGGATGCTTCGACATGTATAAATATGTATTGTAACATTTAAAGGAACATAATGAAAAATCAAGCTGGTAGTCCTGGTTTTGGGATCCAATGGGAAAATCTTTGTGTATATGTGTTTTATGTGTTATGCTCTTGCATTGTTTATTTTTCTGTGTTTTATAATTTGTATGCAGGTAATTTCTGTACAGGGTTAAAACCTACAGATATCAAAGACAACTTCCAAGGATAGCTTTTCCGCATGTGAATATCTGATTTCGAGCCTAGCCAGGCCTTTCGATAGATAATATATCACATGTTCATTCCAATCATCATGACTTTGAACCAAGACCATTCCTAGAGAGGATGGAGAGGCTACCAGGTATGGAAGAAAGTCACGCCCATAATTGGGAGTGCTAAGGAGTGGGGGCGATATAAGTGCCTTTTTCAAGGCATCAAATTATTGTTGATCTTGATCACCCCATAGATACGACACTCCCTTATTAAGTAGGCACATAAAGCCTTTCGTCAACTTAGCATAGTTTACAATGAACCGTCGTAAAAGTTTTTTTTCCCTTGCAAATGTTGGAGCTGCAGAATGGATTGTGGTTTGGTAAATTGATTAATTGCCTTTACCTTATCAAGATCAACCCTAATCCGATACTTGGAAACAATAAATCTAAGTAAGTGTCCAGACTCGACAAAGAAAACACATTTATGTAGATTCAGACGTATGATATAAAACCGGTACCAAAGAAAGATACCTCTTAAATGATCTAGGTGTTGCATTCGCTTCTTGGAATGGGCTAGAAGGTCATCCATCTAAGCTTGAACGATATGTTTGATATCATTAAATGCGTAGTCCATGGCCCTTTGAAATGTTTCTCCAACATTCTTTAAACCAAATGGGAGTTTTCGATAGGCAAAGATTCCCCATGGGAAAACGAAGGTGGTTTTGTGTTGGTCTTTGGGTTTTATAGCAATCTAGTTGTATCCTAAGAATTCATCCATGAATGAGAATGATTCACAACCGGCACAGTCGTCGATGATTTGGTCGATGAACTTATCGAATAATTATTCTTTGGACATGTGACATTCAAGTATCGATAGTTGACTCATATGCATATGGTTCGTTTTTTCTTATTGATGGGAACCATATTGGAAACCCATTCTATTAAGGGAACGAGATAGACAAAACCAACACATAACAAATTTTCCACCTTAGTTTTGATGGCTTCCATTTTGTAGGGGTGGACTGGTTGAATCCTTTGGCAGACAGGTTTAGCATTGTCGTATATCTTGATCTTATGCTTGATAATAGAAGGATCTATGTCAGGCATTTCCTTGCAAGACCAAGCAAATACATCATAGAATTCCTTAAAAAGGTAGGTGAATTTTTCAATCTCTTCAGGATTGAAATCTAGTCCAACCTAGATGTTTTCTACGATGCCTGTCGTGATAGAAATATCGATAAGCAATTTTTTTGAAATATTTCCCATGTTTCCTTCCCATTCCAAAGTTTGGATAGTCGTATATGGTGATGAAACGATTTTAGGTGCATTAGATGATAGGATTTGAAGAGGAATCATAGCTAAATTAGATATCGGAACATGATGGTGTGAGTCCTCCCAAGGTTTCTCTTCCAAAATCATGATCTCTCTAATAGCTTCTTTGTAGGTAGGACTTGATTGAAGGGATCGAAAGAAGGAGTAGTTGTGGGAGGGGCAGCGGTACCATTGGTCGTGACCAAAGTGACCGGAGACTCGAATGTATATTGAATGGCTTGGAAGGCCAATTCAACTGGTGACAGTGACATTTGTTCTTCATAAGTGTCAATGTTGGAAGGGCCTAATAGGATCTAAGGATCTGTCAATTTGTGAAGAATGGAGGAAACCATATTGACCGTCTGTGGAACCATTGGCAGTAGAAGAGGGAAACAACCCATTAGGGAAGAGCCCTTTAGTAGTCTGGTACCGATACTGACATGAGAGTCAGGTACACCACCCACTAAGGGTACAAAGATGCTTGGTAATGAGGAATAATCAGGGGTGCAAAAGGACATCTAATGCACTGTGACTACTTTTCCACCCAATGGAAATAGGAAGATGCAAAAGACATAGACACAATGGCAGTCATGGCATAAGTTTAGTCGCAATCCAACAAAATATTATAGTCGAGCTTTCTATCTACGACTTCGATGTCCACCGTTACCATGTTCCCATAAAATGTGATGTGGTAGCTAGCTAGGTAACCTTTTGGGTGAAAGTGTGGCCCTCGAAAGCTTTAATGGAATTTGATAGTGGGGATAGGGTAGGAGAACCAAAAGTAAGCCAACATGAAGACAACATTACGCAGGTTGAAGCACCTTCGTCAATGATAGTTCTATGTATTCCTTTACCTTCCGAAAAGATTTGCACCTAAAATGCAAGCTGGTGAGAAAGGGGAGGTTTACATTTTTCTATGTCAAAAATTGCAGGCATGGAATCCTGAGGGTCGATACCACCAATAGCCAAAAGCAGAGATTTCCTTTGTGCTCGGAAAGTTTGTAATACTTTGCGTGCCAACATAGCCGATGGCGCTTGCACCAAGTCTTCTACAATGTTGTAGTTTTGGGTGGCACATGCAGATGTATTGTGCATTGTGTGTTGAAGTGCTCCTTTAGGGGGGTGACTCACAAGGCTAGCAACTAACCTTTTGATATGACGATAATTAGGCAGCGGTGGGTTTTCACTTGAGGAGGGTTCCTCTACATGAGCGATAGGAGCTCCATAAGATTTGGCTCTGGTTTGTAGATCTACCGTTTCAAAGGTGTAAATGGTAGAGGGCCCTTCACCAGCTAAAGGATGTTGCAAACTACCATTTCCCCCTTGTGGGGGGTTGGGGTTGGTTCGCAATAAGGTGTTGCTGCTACTGAGTGAGGAAAGGATTATTTAGGACAGTAGGGGTCCTACAAGTGTCCTTTTTAGAAATGAAATTTGTGCATTCCTGAGGACGTGGACAGTGATAGGTCATGTGGTCTTCAGCACAAATTTTGCAAGGGAATCTAGCAGGTTTATATTTTCCATCATCAGAGGGCGCAACAGCCTTTTGCTTTGGGTTTTGCTAATTTTTTTATCGCTCTTGAGAAGGAGTAGTCTTTTTCAATTATTCTTTTTTTTACCACCAAGTTTTTGTGTAGACTACACAAAGTTTATCACGGTGGTAGGAAGAGCAGTCAATTTGGTAGATGTGTCCACTTACATCCAAGGAATGTGACTGCTGAGTTGTTTTACAGTAGCCTTAGAGGTTGTGCCGATAATCCCATCGGCATGCACTCTGGGTTGCTGAGTAGCGGGAGCATTGGAGTTCCGAGGGGCATTTGGAATTATGTCGTATAGAGTGCTAGACTGTGAATATATCATATCTAATTGTTGGGCACGATGAATGGATTGGTATTATGTGAATGCACCACCTAAGGTGACATCCTTAGCGATTTGGGGGAGTAGAGACTTACAAAACCAATCCGCTAATAGATAGTTTGGGAGGGGGGCTTTGACTAACTTTTTCCTATGTCTCCATTCATGTATATGATCATAGATGTGGGTGGTGGTATCGTGATGTAATGAAGTAGGGAGTTCCATCCTAGTTTCATAGAAGATGGGTATCTAGAATTGCTTTAAGAATTCCATCGCTAGGGTAACTCAATGTACCACTTGGCTGCATTTCCAATAAGGGTGCAGGGAAAAAGATGTAACTAGATACTATCATCAACCATGGAGTTAGAAACACACCATAGATGATAGGTGGTGATGTGTGTACCCATATCCTCCCCTTGTTTCCCTTCTAACTTTGGGATGTCTATCGGTATTTTATGCGGGATTGGCAGCCAAAGTAAGTTATGATAGATGGGGTCATTTGTTTGTTTATACAAGTCAGGGATATCAAGCATTACCAAGAAAGGAAAATTATTTTATTCCCCCAAATCAAACCAAGGTGATGACATATGACTTGAGGATCCTTGTGGTCCTCCCATCGTGTGGTTCCCAATATTATACACAGGTTGTGTGGTATAGTAGGTGCCTTGGGGAATGGTATTGTATTGTGGATTTCATAGGGATTGTTAGGCTAGGGGATAGAAGTACCCCCAGGGTAAGCAGTGCCCACTTGACTCATTTGAGGTTGTGAGTAGGGTGCCCCCATGGATTGATTGAGACCTCCTTGAGGGTTCCCAATCACCACATAACTAACCATAGGTCCTTGACTAACATAAGGAAGGTTCATGTTAATCAGTGATTGACCATGCATGCCTAAAATGGAGGGGGAACTGTTACACTCCCAGCCAGTATATGCATATTAGGAGTGGTGCCCCCATATACTTGAATCTGGGTGTTAGAACTATATAATTGATACCAACCATATTGTTGATTGAAGGGACCCATGCTAAATATGCTATACTGAGTGTTATAAGGAGCGCTATATGTAGCACTTGTCAAAGGTATAGGGGCTGACACAAAAAGGGTGGAACCCAGAATGGATTGGGTTCCACTCGTGGAGGGTGTCACAATAGGGTTTGAACCTGGGATAAATGGGATAGCGGTGTTCGCCATCAGAGGTGTGGTACTAACGGTTGACTGGGGAAGTGGTGGTGGACCAAAAGTGTCCAAAATATCCCATGACTTGTTAGTCATTGACGGGATGGGTGGAAATGTTCGAATTGAAGACAAAGGAGGTACAAATGCAACATGAACCAAGAGTCCAATGGATTTGTGATCAAACAATTGTATGGAGGAAGAAATCCTTCAGTAAAGAAATCCTTTGGTAAGCTTGAATCGTGGGATGTCCAAACTGATTATGTGTGAGATCTCAGAGACTGATTTCCTGAAGACGGGGAATTCGGTTCACTGGAGCTCAGTGGATCCTCCACAGTGAGTGAGGGAAGTCCTAACAACCATCTAGATTGACGACGAGGATCAGATGTAGCCATGGTGGTCAATAATTTTTATCAGTAAATTTTATAGCGATGTTTATTAAAGTCTCGGTGAAAACACTCTGGCACTTAAAAAAAAATAAAAAAATACACAAATTAAATCAATCAACAAGCAGAGGGAAATTACCCTGTCTGATAACCACCAATCACTGGAGATGAAACCCAATATCACAATGAATAATAGGGAGATCTAGCCAAATGTACAGTTACTGTTACTTTAGAGCTTCACCCAAAGCTCAGATTAAGGGGCCAAGTACTCTCGTGAAGATGAGCACCCTCCCAAAAACTAAAGACAGAGTAGGTCCATCTATGTTAGGTACCAGGGCAAGCCACCCTAGTCACCTTGTGTTAATCTCTAAAAGTATGGCCACTAAGGATACCTCATATCACATAAACTACCAGTGGGGACATAGTTGTAGATAGTATGTTGTGTGGGTAGGATACTTGAGTCCTTGACTCAGCTCCGATATCCCCAAAGGGATCCCTGATACATAGAATACCCAAAGGAGATGTAAGAAAAGGTGAGCTACCTTCACTTATAGTCTGATTTTGTCTCGTATTTAGCTCCACTTTTATTGGAGTGGTCCCGGATAGTATGAGTGTAGAAGGATTTCTCTCTTTTAATGACACTAGTTTCAGTGTATGATCTTGGGAAGTTAAATCACACTACCTATCCCAAGATCCTGGCCTAAAATAAAGTGTGTTTACTCTGAAAAGAGTTGTTGATTGATTTTATTAGGTATATTTTAAATGTACTTTGTTAGAGTCTTCGGTAGGGGTGTTGACGTATGAAATTATATTGGACTCTGACTCAAATGATGCAAAAACAATGCTTGTAAATGTTCACTTTCGATGAATAAGCTGCTTCTACAAAGGGAGAGTCATATCATATTCAGTACAAAACTAGCATAACCGATAGAACTTCAATGCTTACTAACAACTATTGAAACCAAATAATGTAGAACTTAACTAGCTAAGCAGAAAACAATAATTTTTTTTGTTTTTTTATTTTAATGAAAACAAAAAATTTAAGAAGTAAAGCTATTTTCTTTAAAAAAAAATTGTTCAAGACAAAGCTCAATCAAACAAGTGCAGTTGCAAATCCCTTATCAGTCTATATGCAGATTTCCCAACTCGTGAGTTCACAGGGTAAGTTGTTTATCAAGAAATGACTGACTAACGCTTTGTACTAGAGGCTATAGAGAGTTTGTTTCAACACTAATGCTCTGTTTGTGAGGGCACATAGCTTTATAAAGCATTGTTTTCACTAGTAACATGCATTAGTGTGGGAAAACACTAGAAAAATAGGTTGTGGGGATCAGATCTAGGGTTGAGCATTGAAAGAAGGGTGATGTATGGTCCTGAGTGGTCAGAAAGGGAATGAAGAGGTATAGGAAGGCCTGGAAGAAAGAGAGATCTAGAAACATTCTGGGAAAAACCGAGAACTAAGTGTAGTTCATGGAGTCACCAATTCTACAATAGGGATGAATGCATGGATGTTTGGTGATGTAGAAAACCCTCAAGGATCTTCCCGAGATCCTCGGTAGATAGTCAGATTAGCTACAGTTGTCACAAAGATACATGCATATCTATGTTTAACAAATGAATATCAAAGCGAGAAGCAATTATTACCTCGATTATTAGTGTGGTGTTGGTGGAGAGCGCAATGCAGCTAGGCGAAAGACCCCTGAGCCAGCTCCAGATCAAAACCTGCAAATATTAAAGACAAGCAGAATATCACAACATAAAACCTCGATAGACAAATGCATGAACACATAAAAGATATCTAGTTGCATATAACTAATTCAGTCATGCTAGAAGATATTAGATCAACATATAAACAAGTTTATATTACCAACATCACAGAGTGGACAACACAACCGCAGTTCCATATTGATGTAGAAAGAGTGATTACAACCATCAGTTGCATCAGCCTTCCTTTACCCCTCCAGCTCCTCTCTCTCTCTCTTCTTAACCTCTTCTGATGCCTTAGTCTAAGACTCTACTTGAAAATCAAATAGGAAATCCTTTCAAATGCTTCAACCCCTTTCACAATGGCCCAAGCTTTGCATATATAACATGTAGGTTTAGGGTTTCCAAGTCCTTCATGAGTTCCATTAGGCAAAAGCAGTGATGTTTCATGCTTTAGTGCTCTTTCTCATTTGCATACTCCATTAGGAATTAGTAATTCCCCCAAACAGGTCGAGTTTCGATGTTTCCCTAATTTTATGAGCTAACATAGGAGAGAATATAGGGATCTTTTCTTAGCCAATTCGCTCCTCTGACCCATAGAACTTGATGTACATTCACTAACGATGTTCCTGAGGTAGAAAGTAGAGTTATCCTAGGCACTAAATCACCCTTAAGCTTGTTGAGAAGGTTTATAAAGTAGGCTGATAGTGTATGGACAACTTTAGCTTGACAAATGGGCCTGTGAACTTGGTCAGTCCTTCAATCATCATGTATTTGTCCTCTAAGTTAATGAGGAGGTCATTTTCTTGTATAACAATCTTCTAGAGAGGTGTCTTTCCACTTGATGAGGACTTCCTTGATTGTGCGGTCATGGAGACGTATTTCACGGGTATCAAGGACCTATTCTAGTTGGAGGAAAAGTGAGACTTCCGCATCCAATTTTGGCAAACTTGTTTGAACCCTGCAATTTTTCCTCACAACTTTCTGGAGGCATGATACATGGAAGATAAAGTGGATTTTTGAAGTAGTTGGAAAGGCCATTTTTTAGGCGACTTCTCCTATCTGTTGAAGTACCTGATAAGTCCAATAGAATTTTGATGCTAGTTTATGGTAGTCCTTTCCTTTGAGAGAGGTCTTCTTATATGGTTGGAGTCGTAAGAACACCTAGTCAACTACTTGAAGTGACCGCTTAGAACAATCTTGGTAAACCTATTGCTTCATTTTTTTTCTGAGATTGATGTAGATTATCTTTGATATGAGCGATCATTGCAACACTATTCTACATGATGATCAACTTCCTGTATTTTGGAACATCCAGGGATATAAGAAGATTGTGAAGGTGGGATTTGGCCATACACTACTGTTGAAAATTGGCAACAAGAAATTGCTAAAAATATAACTACTAAAAATAGCAGTTTGGGCATCAGTGCTGGATTGGGCAACAGGGAACGAAAAATGGAAGTGCTAAAAATAGAATTTCTATTTTTAGCAGTTCAAGTTGGATTCCTATTTGTAGACAGTCCCTGGTCTAAAATAGGAAGTAAAATTCGAATTTGGTCTTACCAGCAGTTTGAATATTAATTAATTAATTCTCCATGAGTTAATTAGTTAAGGAAATCAAATTTGAAGTCTTTGTGAGAACATGCAATAATTTCTTCACTGATTGGGGTATGTGTCCTTGATTTGCTCCACTGATTGAGGAATTAGGGATGAGTTCTATATTGAAAGGATTGGTTGACTTAGTTTAACTTATTCAAGTGTATTTAGAATCATTTAACAAGTTGTTAAATTAATGAGATACAGTTTGTTAATGATTGCACACATGTGACAACTATTATTTTCAGATAACTGAGTATTCTCTCATGGATAACTGATGCATGGCAGTTCAGATAGAGACCTAGTTGAGATCAAAGAAGGGAGAGTGTACTATCAATTGGATGAAAATATTTCCTATAAAGGAAGCTCATCCATGATGAGGATTTATCTCCTTCAAGTTTGTGCAGTTAGATAAGAGGTTAGTAAGTGTGTGAAGAGGCCAATTCACACAGGTGGCAGCACTGGACCCCAAGGAAACTGCACAAGGAAATAGGAGGCTTGGAGGGCAGAGGAGAAGGTTTGTGAGAAGCCTTTAACTGTCTATGAGCAGCAGAGGGATTGTACTAAGCGTTGGATAGCTTCCGAGCTAAGGCTTTGTGTAATTCGGACTACATTTCCACTTGTATGATAACATAGAGATGGGGTTTTAGGCAGGTGCTTTCCCTGGGTAAAGTCTTCTGTGTTATGTGTGATTGATTCCTTCTTATCAGTTATATGTGTTCTTATTGATGTTTCTCATGGTTGATTAAGTTTCCGCTAAATTGTTTGTAGAAGTAGATCAAATGTTTTGCTTTAGTACATTGCATTACCAGGTTGATCTACAAGTGGGAAATTTCTACATGGTATTAGAGCTAGCTGATTTGTAGAAAAAGTTCTACATGGTATCATAGCTAGCTGATTTGTAGAAAAAGTTACACATGGTATCAAAGCTAGCTGATTTGTAGGAAAAATTCTACAAAATTCTAGATGGTACCAGAGCACAGATGATCAAGGAGAGAATAGTATACTGAGAGGAGATTTCAAAGTTTTGAGTTTTGGGCCAAGATTTTTCAGAGCATATCTACAAATTTTTGTACAAAATTTTCAGAAACAAATAGCATATTCTGATGCCTTGCGGAAAAGTACCCAAAATCAAAAAATAAATCGGCTGAATTAGAGTTTGGATGAGGGAGATATCATTGATTTACAATCAACTCTTTTTTTAGAAAATTTCGTAACGGGGGGAAAGTGGAAATAGATTGGTGTGCTAGCCAAGAACCTATATGCACTTGAGGTACAAGATGCATGCAAAGCCTTGAGGAGTAAGACAAAGGTTAGAGACTTGGTGGTTGAGAGAGAGAGTATATTACCTCTCAACATGCAGCGCCAGAAGAAGTCTCAGACAATTGTGGAGGAGCCATGATTGGTGCAATAGCTCCATGAGGTTGTGGAGTAGGCACAATAGGGGAATTTGAGAGGAGATCGAATAGAGAGATCTACTCATGCAGAGACCTCCAGTAGGGGGAAAATTTGAGCCAGGTGGACAGAGGGAACACATGCAATCATACCTCCAGGTAGGAGGTGGGGCGATGTGGAGTGATCATCCCATGGGGGAGGGTAAGGATCCTTGAAGTACCCAACCTCTTTGATTCGACTTTGCTATGGGAGCCCCGATGAGGAGTAGCAGGAACTAATTGATTGGGTAGAGACAAATTCGGATGGGGTGGCAGAGAGAGCTATAGTGGAGGGAATCCCAGGACAGTGCAGAGCATGGAGGCTACAACAATCTGAGAGGCACAAGTGTGTTGCACAATGCAGGGTATCATAGAGAAGGGTGTAATGGTGTGAGATACATGGAGATGTTGCAGTAGCACAGAGGTCAAAGAGGGAGAACTTGTCAGCAACAAGTAGAGCTTTAGCATCAGAGTATGTTTCTAGTCCAACAGAGAGGTTAGTTGGGAGGTTTTTTTTGTTCTGAGAGTTGCTAGAGAAACCACACTTGGTAGATGTGTTGCATGCAGAAAATTCCAGAGGTAAAGGACCAAGTTCGAGAGGAAGCCTTTCTTGTTGAGAGGGAGTGTTGGAAATTGGCAACAAGAAATTTCTAAAAATAGAATTGCTAAAAATAGCACTACTCAAAATAGCAGTTTGGGCATCAGTGCTGGATTGGGCAACAGGGAATGAAAAATGGAAGTGCTAAACATAGAAGTTCCATTTTTCGTGGTACAAGTTGGATTCCTATTTTTAGACAATCCCTGGTCTAAAATAGGAAGTAAAATTCGAATTTGGTCTTACCAGTAGTTTGAATATTAATTAATTAATTCTCCATGAGTTAATTAGTTAAGGAAAATCAAACTAGGAAGCCTTGTGAGAAAATGCATAATTCCTCCACTGATTGGCGGGTGTCTTGAATTTGCTCACTGATTGAGAATTAAGGTGAGTTCTATATTGAGAAGTCAGTTGACTTAGTTTAACTTAGTCAAGTTCAGTAGATTAATTTAAAAGTTTGTTAAATTAATGAGAAACAGTTTGTTATGCTGCATGCATGTGACAATGTTATTTTGGATAACTGAGTATTCACATCATGGTAATTGATGCATGGTAGTTCAGACAGAGACCCAAGTTGAGATCAGAGAAGGGACAGTGTACTATCAGTTGGATGAATATTTTTCCTATAAAGGAAGCTTATCCATGATGAGGATTTATCTCCTTCAAGTTTGTGCAGTTAGATCAGAGGTTAGTGAGTGTGTGAAGAGGCCAATTCACATAGGTGGCAGCACTGGACCCCAAGGAAAATGCACAAGGAAATAGGAGGCTTGGGCGGCAGAGGAGAAGGTTTGTGAGAAGCCTTTGACTGTCTATGAGCAGCAGAGAGATTGTACTAAGAGTTGGATAGCTTTCAAGCTAAGGCTTTGTGTAATCCTGACTATATTTCCACTTGTATGATAATACAAAGATGGGGTTTTAGGTAGGTGCTTTCCCCATGTAAATTCTTTTGTGTTATGTGTGATTGATTCCTTCTTGTTAGTTATATGTGTTCTTATTGATGTTGCTCATGGTTGATTAAGCTTCTGCTAAATTGTTTGTAGAAGTAGATCAAGTGTTTTGCTTTAATACATTGCATTACCAGGTTGATCTATAGGTGGGAGATTTCTACATGGTATCAGAGCTAGCTGATTTGTAGAAAAAATTCTACATGATATCAAAGCTAGCTGATTTGTAGGAAAAATTCTACAAAATTCTACAACTACCTCATATGGTGTCCTCTTGGTGGATTCATGATAGCTAGTATTATGCCACCATTTAGCTAAAGGAAACCACTGTACCCATTGAAGTTGCTTGTTTGATGTGAAGCACCACATATATGTCTCTAAACATTCATTGACTACTTCTATTTGACCATCTATTTGGGTATGATAAGTTGTACTCAATTGGATTTTTGTGCCTCAAAGCTTGAAAATTTCCTCCCAAAATTTGCTAGTGAAAGTGGGATCTTGATCAGACATAATGGAAGTCAACATGTCATGCAGTTTGAATATTTGGTCCATGAAAACTTGAGCCACCAATGTTGGGGTAAATGGGTGTGGTAGAGCGCAAAAAAGAGCATATTTGAAAATCTTGTCAACAGCCACCATGATGACTGATTTATTTCTTAACTTTGGGAGACCTGTAATGAAATCCATGGAAACATTCATCCAAATAGAAGCAGGGAGTGGCAATGGTTGTAATGTTCCCAATAGTATGATCATTTCCCCTTTGTTGCACTAGCATACATCACATTCATCTTCAAAATTAATAATGTCATTCTTCATGCTAGTCCAAAATAAATATCAATGTGCTTGTGCATAAGTCTTTTAAAAACCTAAATATCTTGCAGTCGAAGAGGAGTGAAACTCATCCAAGATGCAAGTTTTGAGGGTGGAGGTCGAGGATAACACTACTTGATCCTTGTAACGAAGAATCTCATTGTTCCAAGAGTAGTCTTCTGAGGAATTAATATCTAATCTTAAGTTATAAATGAGTTCGGATAGAGAAGGGTGGGAGAGTCATTCATGGTGGGCCTCTTCAATTCAATCTCGTATGGATAAAGAGAGTGATAAAAGAGTTCCCTCATCATCAAATTGGCGTGATAAGGCATCAACCACTACATTGTCATGACCCTTCTTTTAAATTACCTCTTAATCATGTCCCAACATTTTTTCAAGCCATTTCTTTTTGTGGCGACGATAGACTTTCCTCTAGAAAATATTTTAGAGTATGATTTTTAGTGTGAATTTTGAAACATCGCCCCAATAAGTATGCTCACCAAGTGTCTACTAAATCTAAACTAGCCATAATTTATTTCCCATATGTTAGCTACCTATACCAATAGGTTTCATTTTTCATGATTGGCAGGGGAAGTGCCAATATGATCTACTTTGATGATACAAAGATCTCATATTTTTGTAGAGAAAGTATACCTACATTCGGTTGATACTGCCTTACCTCTGGATGGGTGATCCAACAGCCTAAGCTGGGTCATGCCATGTTTCAATTTTTGTTATAGATTAGAAAAAGAAACCTGTCCAAACAGCTCAATCTTGGCAGGTAAAGTAGATAGGTAGAGGAA
>APFE031160728.1:5441-50084 GCA_000404065.3 Pinus taeda
TCTATAAGGCACTAGTCTATTAATTTAATAAAATCAATTTAGTGTTGGTTTCCTTTTGTCTCCCAACCCAACTGGTTCACAATTGGTCATCCATTTTCCTACAGGGTCTACCCCCCTTAGCCGCGGGAGACAGGGTTAAACGAAGAGATCGGGGATTAGAGTGATAGCCCCCGATCTGAGCGTTGTCGTGACAATCTGTGCGACAATAGGAGGCACACCAAGAGAGATCAAGAATTCGATTTCTAGGGCAAGGTTTGCTGAGGAAATCAAGTTAGAGGCTTGAGGGTCAATTGGAGGCACACCAAGAGAGATCAAGAATTTGATTTTCTAGGGTGAGGTTCGTTGAGCAAATCAAGTTACGCAGTTCAGCAAGGGATTTCCATCCAAGGCTGAAGAATACATAGCAGAGAGGCAGTGAAGTGTCAAGAGAGATAGCGCAGGCCCTAGAAGGGTTAACGCAGAGGTCATAGGAGCTGACGCAGAGGATGTGGAGGGTCATAGAGGTTGACGCAAAAGCCGTAGAGGCTGACACAAAAGTCGTAGAGGACTTCATAGGCAGTGTTGGGAGATTCTGTGGGGCAAAATAGGAGCAGATCAGCAAATTCTAAGCTAGGAGAGGGTGACGCAGCTCCTGGAGTAGTGACGCAGTTCCAGAATAGTGCTTGGAGTAGCTTTCGTTGTCCAGCACAAGGAACAGTCGAAGTTGCTGTGGGGTTTGATCATACGGTTGTTGAATCTATTTCCGGATAGAGGTACCACTTTCAAGGAAATTCTTTGTTGGGTGAACCATTTATGGCACCCTAGTTGTATTCACAAAATCTGCTTACTAATACAAACCCTCTATATGCTGCACTGGTTTTCCCAAATTGGATTTTTCCAGGGACGATTGTCCAAAAATAACGATGTCCCTTGTGTTATTGTTTTTGTTTACTTCAGTGCATGATTTGTATATCTGTGAAGATTGTAATAGTGTTTACTTCGATGCTTATGCAAATAAATAACTTGTTAATGTAAAGAACAAGTGGGAGATTGTAAACCAGTAATTGCAGTAAGGGTTTCTGATGTGTTAGATTAAGGAATTTTCACACCTACATCATTAAGGAACCCATACATGTCCCAACACCTGGTGGGCGATGAACTGCCCCACCTAAAGTAGGTAATCATGCTAATTTGGCAGCTTAGGAACAAATTCCCTCCATTGGACAATCTTCCTCATCAAGGAAGACTACTTCTAGCCCTTTGAAGAATTTAATTTGGTTAAGGAAAAATATATTTTTAATATGGAAAGTTGGAAACCTACATGTGCACAAAAGGAAAATTGACCCAAAAGAGAAATTGGACACCCTTGGATGGTTATAAATACAAGTCAAGTGACCCTCATTTAAAGACAATAATCAAGCATTCTTCTTTTCTCTTCTTTGATTTTGGCTTGCACAGGTCTAAAATTGGTTCATGGGGGATTTGTTCATAAAGGTCTAAAATTACAAGGTTCGAAGTTCGCACCTGTGATTAGGGTTTTTGGTTCACAGCCGCAAGGTTGCCACAGGAAAATTTCAATTGCAATCGTACGCACACAAGCCTTTGCGTGTGGCTGGAAAGTTTTAGCCGCATGCATCTCTCTCTCTCCGTGCAGCTAAGACCTAGGGTTTCTTTGATAGTTGATCGCAGATTTCGACAGTTGACCGCAGATGTTGACAGTTGACCGCAAGTTTCTGAATCATGGTTTTAACTTTTGACTAGTATTATTGTTGGGTTCATCTCTGGGATATGATTTGGTTAATGTTGTTGGATAGTCTTGTGAATGAAGATATGGATTATTGTACTCTCTCTTTGTTGAACATTTTATGACAATCTAATAAGAAGAAGAATTTGAAAGGGTTTTCCCACTCGTGGGGTTTTGCCCTGGTCTCCAACCAATTTTGGTGTCTCTATGAGTGAATGTTTTTCTTCTATTGTTCCTTTCTATTTCGTTGCACTGATGATGATATTGTTCTTTCTATATAATTGCATAAGCTACTAATGATATTATGATTTTGTGGGGTGAACTCCATATGTAAATAATGAAATGCAATTATCAAAGCAAAGAACAATATAACCCTAAGAAAAATTAACACGGTATCAGAGCTAGGTTGAAGAAAGGTCAACAGTAGTCAATAGTAGCGAATTCAGCCCTAACTAGTCAATGGTCAAAATAGCCCTTTAGTAGCTCAGTGAACATCAGTGAAACTCGGCCTCAAATGTTGGTCAAAGTCAGCCCAAAACAGTCCTCAAAACTTTAGTCAAACTCGGTCAAAGGAGAGAGAAAGTTGGTTGTCACAATCTGCAATTTTTGTGGTCAAACTAGAAAGTCAACACCAGTCAAATTGCCCATATTGTCTTGATTTTTGTGCCAATCAACTCGGCCTCAAGAAATCAGATTTTTGCAGGTCAAAACATGAAGTCAAACTCAGACAAACTATAGTCAAACTATCCAGTTGAAAAGTCAATGCAGAAAAGTCAAAGTTGCCTCCCAGATCCTCGCACGAGTGAAGAGAAAAGAGCCGCCTTTTAACCTGTACGAACCACACAAATGAGGAGAGCGAAGGATGTGGTGTGATGTCCAAATGAGGCATGAGGGCACTTGTATTTATATGCAACTTTTGAGGAGCAATTTGTCCTTAGGCCAACTTGACAATTTGTGCCACTGTGGGCTTGACCTCAAAAATTCACTTTTTCTTATCCGAATTGAGTGCTTCAAAAGTCAATTTTGGTCCTCTCGAAAAGAGGAATTCAATGCAATGGTTGGAATTTGACATTGAGCTACCAAATTAACACTCCCTCTCAGCTTGGGAGAAATTTCAATCAAATCATGTGATCATCATATGTATCTCGTCATCATGTCATGTACATCCATGCTCATCTCTACTTGTCTTTGCTCATCTCATGTTGAACATTCTCGAATCTACAAAGAAGAATTGCTACAGGGGAGCTCCAGCTACCACCATGTCTCTATCACTATCGGGGAGACTTTGCTACCACCCGGAATCATCATCATTGTCGTCATCATCGTCATTTGGGAGCCATAGCTACCACCCGGAACCAAAGACAATGGTCGAGACCAACCTACCCCAATGCGTAGGGATCACACTCTATCGCAAAGTCCCTGACAATAGGTGAGATCAACTTACCGGAGGTAAGGATCACACTCTACCTTATTTTCCATGATCATCCATCTTAACCCTAAAGAGTCAGATGGTAGAACACTTGCATCCACCAACTTGGGTGAGATCCACCTACTACAAGGGGTAGGGATCACACTCTATCCCAAGTCCCTCAACCCATTGGCCAGATGGGAGAGGTTATCCCATATAGTGGGCAGGACACTAACTAAGGGTAGGGATCACACTCTATCCCAAGTCCCTCAACCCATTGGCCAGATGGGAGAGGTTATCCCATATAGTGGGCAGGACACTAACTAGGGCATACTCTGACTAGGGGAGAACCCAGGTCTCAACATCTTATCGATCAGAGGTCACTCATCCCCAGGAGCCCTATAGCTCCATTCCTCATGTTGGGAGCTCAACCAAGGGGGAAGAGCACTACTTAGTGTTCTTGATAAGCCCGAACCCTTATTTGAAAGGGTCATCTCAACCAGTCCAAGTTGCTCTCTGAAGACCAAGAACTTCCCTTTCAGCAACGCCATGGTGAGGATATTGGTTATCTGTGCATCTGTCGAAATATGGAGGTGTCTCACGACTCCTCTCTGCACCATGTCTCGTATGTAATGATATATGATCTCTATATGCTTGGACTTGTCGTGGAACACAGGATTCTCTGACAAACGCATCCCACTTGTTGTGGCAATAGATGAATGTCGTGTCCAGAACCTACTCAAATAGCTCTCCAAAGAGCTTCCTCAACCAAACTGCTTTACAACTTGCCAAGCTGATTGCAATATACTAGGCCTCAAGAGTGCTAAGGGCTATAGATTTCTGCTTCCTGCTCATCCATGATATCATGGCGGATCCAAGACTAAAACAACATCCAGAAGTACTCTTCTTGTTGAAAACACTGTCAACCCAATCTGCATTTGTATATCCATGTAGTTTAACATCTCCAGTGGCATATCTCAATCCAAGGTTAACAGATGTAGATATCTCAATATGTGCTTGGCAACGACCCAATGTACATGGTGGGGCTCGGTCATAAACTAGCTCAAAGTGTTAACTGTAAAGCATACGTCGGGGCAAGTGTTCACGAGGAACATCAGAGTACAAACCAGTCGTCTATACTCTTGAGGGGTTTGCTAGGTCTGGTCCAACAGCCTCTCCACACAACTTCTTGAAATTCATCTACATAGGTGTAGGTAAGGACTTGCACTCAACCATGCCAAATCTCTCTAGCAATTTCACAACGTATTTTCCTTGTGAAAGGAAAATCTCACCCGGATTTTGCCATACTTTTAGTCTCGTGAAATAGTGCATCAAACCAAGGTATTTCATCTTGAATTCGGAAGCTAACTCCCTCTTACATTCTGGAATAAGAGGGTCTGTACCTGTCAAGAATTAGTCATCAACATATAATACCAAAATGGGAGGCATACCTTAGATCGTTTTGAAGTACAAGTTTGGATCAGCACTTCTTCTTATAAATCCCAACTTCATCAAGTAACTGTCGATGCGAGCATACCAAGCACGAGGAGCTTGCTTCAATCCATAGAGAGCTTTCTTCAATCGACATACATGGGTCTTCCTATCATGAACTTCAAATCTCAGAGGTTGTTCAACATATACTTCTTCTTGAAGCAACCCATGTAAGAATGCAATCTTCACATCCATTTGGTGAAGAGTCCATCCTTGACTAGCAATGAGAGCTACTATCAAACGAATGGTTGTATATCAGGCCATAGGAGAAAATATGTCATCATAATCTTCTCCCTCTTTTTGGGAGAATCAACAAGCTACAAACCTAGCCTTGTATTTTTCGATGCTTCCATCAGCCCCATGCTTGATTTTGAAAAGCCATTTCAAAGTCACCATAGATTTCACTTTCGATCTCAACATAACATCCAATACGTCGTTCTTCCTGATTTACTCGTCATCTTCGGCCATAGCATCCTTCCATACTTGTTCTTTCACGGCTTCTTCAAAGGTATGAGGCTCAGCTTGAATCATATTGCTCATAGCTACAACATATGCTTGGTACTTGCATGGCTTCTTGCATTCCCTAAAAGTTCCACGAGCAACAGCATGTTTCTCAGCATCTTTTAGTGTGTCCTTGAGCAAAAGTAGTATTTTCCTTGCAAGGGGATCACATGGAGGAGGATCCAAGTGGTCCATTGACTCCATGGGATCATCAACAATGTCCTTCTCAAATTCAAGCATGGAAGGACCTTCCAGAATATCCATATCATCACTCTTGTCTTTAGGAGGAGGAGGTAGAGGGAGGTCCCTTGCTTTTCTCCCTAGTTGAGAGGGAATGATAAAATTGGCAACTAGGGCCAAATTCCACTTTGGACAGCTCATTTGATGAAGATAATTATTGCATTAAATTCATCTTTTCGAGAAGACCAAAATCGACTAAAGAACATCAAATTTGGATAAGGAGAATACAATGTCCACAATCACTCCCTCTCAACCAAAGAGAAAATCCTTACTCCTACTGAGAAATCAATGCTAGTAGAATTAGGGTTAGATTTCTCATTCTTGATAATTACTTGTGAATTATGTTGGCTTCTTTTATTTCTTTACTATATTATCATTCATCAAGCAATTACCAAATTATGTGTGTATGAAGATCACAAGAACAAGAGACACAAGATGTAGGCACTTTGCAAAGGAAAAACCCCTACCTAGGGGAAAACCCAGTCAAACTTCTTACTTCAGTAGTTAAGACGAGATAGTCCAAGACTCTTCAACCTAGACACAGACCTCCTCCAACCACCAAGTCAGCCCTTCCTTCCAGCAACTTCAACCTTGCAGCAGCAACACTTCAACCCAGCAAATCCAAATTTTCGACCTTCCAACGACAGAATCTTTGACCCAGCACATTCAGAATTTTGACCCTTCCAGTAGCAGAACTTTGATCCAGCAAATAACCCACTAAGTTCGCATAAAAGAGAAAGAGAGAGAGATAGCCCAGAAACTTCGACTTGCACCTCTTCTTTCTTCTCCTTGAACTTTGCACTTTTTCTACACTTCCTTGATGTGTATCAAACTTGTTGAGTTCGATCGATGTCCAAATAGATCGAACTGCTCTTGTATATATAGCCTCTTCTGTGGGTCGAATTGTCCTCCTGTAGGCCGACTTCATCAGGCTAGGGCTAACTTGGTGTGGAGCTGACAAATTACATTTTTAACTCAAAAACAATTATTTTTACATGATTCAAAAGCCCAAGAAGGGTCTCATTAAATAGACAATGACTCTGATGACTCAGTATAAAACCTAGAAGTCCAAAATGGGGACTTTGACCTATAAAATGATGACCCAAGCATGAAACTCATGCTTTAATAAGTCATTGTAATAATAATAATAAAATTCTTTTTCATTCTTTGACTCACATATAAATATGAAGACCGAACTTAGTTACATTCTTCAACTCCCTCTCAAATAAGGAGACATAACTACAAGCCTCAGCTTGTCTCATCCTACATCAATACATCAGCTTCATTTTCTTTTGTGAAGATCTAATTGTAGCTTCTTGGTTCCTAACTACATCATGTCATAACGAGCTTCAACCTTCCTAGTTCTCTAACAATCTTCATGCAGCTTTGAATCTAGTATGTCATCGAGAAGTTGATCAAACATATTATGGAGCCAAACTTCTTCATAGTTGATCACACAAGCCTTCACATCTTCTTTCTTCATAACAAGGTTTTGCTTTCATGCTCTTCCAAGAAATTATATCAAGTCCAATCAATAGTATTCTCATCAATATTGTCAACCCAAGTAATGTGTTCCTGGATCAAACTAATCAGCTCTAGGTACAATGATATTTGAACTCTTCAACTTCCTACTCAAGGGTTTTACCATATATCTTTTGTCTATTTGTTTGATCACAAGCTTATTTGCCAAACTAGAAGTATTGTATCCATCCAAGATCTTACAGCTCCCTCTGAGACAAATGAACTTCATCCCTTTTACAATTTACTTTTTTGATGCACAAATCAAACTGCTTTCTTATTGTCTATGTACTTTTCTATGTTCTTACAATTCTTCCAATTGTTAGTCAAGCTTAGATACATCTTATCTTGACCTGCAACCTTTATTAGAAGACTATGAAAGAACAAAAGGTAAAGTTTTGGATCACAATTTGATGTTTGATATTGTCTCCACGTTGCAAGAGAATAGGTACATATACTATCGTACATTAGGTCTCTGTATTCCACAAAAGATTTGTATACAATCAGAGATAATATGTCATTGTTCTTGTCATGCCAAAGAGATATAGATTGAATTGTTACTTGCTTCATGTATACGTAGAGGTATAGTTCATAGGTTGTTTGCAGAGGTTCAATATCTTCATAGAGACTTCGGATGTCTTTGCATACAATAAGTTAGTGGACAAACTTCGAAAAGATGGCTTCTTATAAACTCGACTTTCAACTTTAAGTCAGCTAGAAGAGGCTTTACTGGATATTCTTAATCTTCCTCCACAAGTGATTTGGATCACAGATTACAAATGTTGTCACAGTTTTAGATCTTCAAGTCTCAGACTTTATCCTTTATCTAGGGTTACCACAGTGTCTTCTTATGTTACAATGCTACCACAGAGCTTTTGGATACTTCGCATAACAATTGTTTTAGAAATCGCCTTCCACAAGGTTATAGACCCACAGATCTTCGCATTTTGTTTACATTTCTTAGAGTTCTCATTGAATTTCGCTTTACGATGCTACAGGGATAAACTTCATATAACAATAAGCTTTGGTCTTTTATATAAATGGATGTCATAGTTCTTGCAACAAGACTAAGCATATCCTTTTCTTGATCTTGGATTCCAAACAAAGAAGAGATGATAAGAATTTGGATCACAAATATAAGTTTCGCACCCTTTAATTAAATGTTGTCTTGTATCTTCCTGTAGTAGCCTTAACGCATACATGTAGCTTGGATGAAGTGACTTGAACGAGAGTTGTTTTATCATAATTTCAAGAGCTTTTAATGATGTCTTTGAGAGAGAGAGAGATGCTAAGAGGATGTATTTTCCGAACCTTCCCTTTGGAGAGATGGTTGTTGCAATATTGTCTTCAAATAAGCCAACTAGAAGTGATCTTCAAACTGAAATCCCTTAACCTTAGCTCTGATCCCATGTTGAGAAACCAATATGCTTGTAGATTAGGGTTGATTTCTCTTAACTTGATAATTACTTGTGAATGTTTGTTGCCTTCTTGTTAATTTAACGTTCTCTTCTTCATCAAGCAATTACCAAAAGTACAAAAACATAAAGATCACAAAGAACACAAAGATGTAGGCTCCATGTCAGGGAAAAACCCCACAAGGGGGAAAACCCAAGAAATCTTCTTCTTATAGAATCAGATCAAAGTGGATATCAAAGACCCAAGACCAAGACTGTCACAATGAACCCAAGTCAGCCCTCCTCCGAGTCTCATCCACCAAGTCAAAGTCAATGTGGGTCAATTTTTTGAATTTTGGTCATCCCCTAAAAATTCATCCCTTGAAATTCTGGTCCTATAACAGCTCTGAAAAACCGCAAAGAATACTTGCATGTGTGGACAAATTAGGGTAGAAAACACGACTTTCTCTCTCCTTTGACTTCGTTGATTTCCTTCTTCTTTCTTGCATAGAAATTGATGTGATGCCAAAATGTGAAGCACATGCGCCAATATATAGTTGTTCGACCATATGAAGAGACATAACTTATGGGTTGGCTGACTTGTCCATCTAGAGGGAAGACTTGGCCTTGTGAAGACACATTGACTCAAAAATAAATTTCTTTTCTTTTCTTTCAAAAAATCCAGATGGGACTTTGACTCAATAAAATTTCTTTTTGACTCAAATAATCCTACAAGCATGAAAAACATGCTTTGACTAATGAAAAGAACAATAATAATAAAAATTATTTTTTTTCTTTTTGTTGTTACATGAAATACATAATGATACAACTACAATGATAATTATGAAGACCAAACCTAGTTACATTTCAACACTCCCTCTTAACTAGGGAGGTATTCATAATGACTCAACAAGATACTAGGATACTCTCAAATTGAAATATTCTCATAAGAAGAGTTTGGATTATAAAGCATCATCATCATCATCATAACCAACATTGTCAAGCATAGCAAGGCCTTGACTAACAAGCTCTATCTCTCCACTAGATCAGAGCACAGTGATGGGAGGCATAAATTTGGACACCACCACCGCCTCTCTCCAGGCGCATACCCCATTTTGATGTTCACAGGGTATGCCCTCACAGGAAAATTCTTATCTTGGATTCTCAATCCTCAAAGAATATCGGTCTTCAGAACTACTCGTATCTTGGATAACCCTATTCCCACATTGGATCAAATGGCTTTCAGATTTTGATTCTTGAAATGTGTAAAGTCGATAGACTCTAGAGTCTAGAGCTCTAATTCAATCTGTAAACCTATGGGACAAAAAAATTAGGGGAACTTCGAATTACAAATTCTGAAATAGAATACAAATCCACAAAATTGAAAAAACATGAAAAATGATCCAATTAAAATACCTAGCTACATACGTATTAAATCCTCCATTCAAAGAAAGAAAAAAAGCGTGTATCTAATGAACATTGCATACACTATACTAGATCTTGAAAAACAAAGAAAAGGAAGGAGAATTTTTTTTACATACCTAGGAACGTGGAAATGGTATATTGGAGTAGATATCCACTCCATAAATACTTAAACTAATGGCAAAAAAAAACTATGGAATTCCCTTTGTTTGTTGGTTATAGTCAGGTGAGAAGATCGCTATACCTCTAAAACTACGTTGTCAGGAAACGTGGGTTCGGAGACGGGTACGTCATTTTTTGAAACATGGTGCGTGGGTTCTTCGGGGGTATATTATAATTTTTATATATAATATATAAATATTATATTTTATAAATTATAATATATATGAATTTGTATATTTTTCAACTTTAAACAAGAAAACTATAATATTTATGATTTAAACTTTAAAGATTTAAACATGCACATCATTGAACATTCATCATTCACATTGAAATTTCAAAATTTCTAGCTTGATATCAAGTGCGAATTGGAGTTCACATATGAATAAGAATCATGATATATGTCCATTGTCATACTACATTCAAAATTTGCCTTAAGGCATCTCCAAACATGAACTAGGAAATTTTAAAATACTAAAACAAAAATAGCTAATAGTGAACAATGGCTTCCTCAAGCCAAGTCATCAGCATCCATGTCATCAACATCACTCAGATCTTCAGTTAGCATGCTCTCCAAGTAGGAACCACTCTCATCTTGAGGCTCCTTCTCATCCATAGCAACTGGAGGTAGCTCAATAAGGACATCTGGTTGTATCTCCTTGTCCACACACATAGCATCATCTATGTATTGGTCCCATCTCTTGAAAGGACCCTCCTTGTACCCAGGGTCTTTTCAAGATATGAGACGAAGTGTGCTATGAATGTACACTAAATTCTTTTCCTTCTTTGAAGCCCAACCTATTTCTCTTTACTTAATGGATAAAGGCATAAGTACTCCAATTCGTCTCGCAAAATGAAGAACTAGCTACCTAGAATATTAGGGGAAGCCCATTAAATTAATTAAAAATTTAAAAATAATAACTAAAATGAACCCCAAAGAACCTGATTTTGGGGTTCCAAGTACCCATCATTGGGGTTCTCTGTACCCATCAAGACAAAAGAACCCAAATTTTTTTAATGCAGAACCTGGTTCTTCATAGAAGAACTCGGTTCTTATGGGTTCTTCTCGGAAGCACCCGTACCTAAATCTAGGACTTGGGGGCAAGAACCCGAGGCGGGCTCGAGAACCCCACCCATGGGTTCGCAAACCCGTGCAACATAGCTCTAAAAGCTCAATCACAACAAGCAAAAACCAGAACGAGCAGAAAAACTTGACTCAAACACTTTAAAGCGAATTTTGGCGCAGCAGGGCAATAATTTCTATCAACTCACGATAAATATGGAAATTATCACAACAATTTCAAATCTGGAAATTTATCATGATAAATACCGACAATAATATTGGTGAGGTGGCTTTCGGCGATAATATCGCGACATGTGAAATGTTGACCTTGATGATCTAAAGTCTATTGTGAGATATGTTTTCAATCTTGTTTCCAGACCTATCACTTTGAATTGTAAGAAGCAAAAGCCACTTGCTCTTTCTTCAGCAAAAGTAAAGTATTGCACAACAATTGATGAAAGCCAAGAAGTCTTGTAACTTTAACAGATCCTTTCAGAGTTTGGATTCCAATAGTAACATCCAACCACACTCTAGTGTGACAATCACAGTGCCATCAAGTTTTTCAAAGATCAAATTCAACATCATTGTAGCAAACACATTAAGTTACACATTCACTTCATCACAAAGCTTATTCAAGATCATGTTCTCAAATTGCTCTTTTGCCCTATAAATTATCAATTTGTAGCAATTTTCACAAAGTCTCTTACAGAAGCAAAGTTTTCCAAACTTTTATCTATGTTAAGGATTCAAGAAGTTGTGCTTAAGGGTGTACGGGCTATGATGCCTCCTTTCTTCTATTGTGTCACCTTTGTAATCCTTCAATCCTGTTCCAGGTTCTTCTAAAGGGGCGGTGTTAGAATATTTAGAAACTTAGAATTTAGTTAAGAACAACATGGTCTAATGTGTCTTTAGGTAAAGTGTAAATCTTTATTTTGTTTCCTTGGTATGGCTTAGTATGCATTTGTAGTTATGTAATCACATTGTCACAATATGTTCTAGACATAAAGTGATCCAATGGTACATATTCTCCTCGATACTAATGACTGTATTGATCCATGCCTTAACACCCAATTGGTCCATGATCTCTATTTAAAGAGCATGGAAAGTCATTTGTTGATGATCGACTGTGAAAAACTGATATGTAAAATTTTTCCTTTTGCATTAATGTACAGCCTCAACAGACCACTCTGACCAATGTCGTGGACTGTTTCCTACGTTGACGATTTTAACCACATAATACAATGGTATACTGATTTTTGATCTTCTTGTGTGAGCAGTTGCTTAAGGTGTTCGACTTATGTGGAAATAACTTGATGCCACTAATTTGCTCAAGTTCTTGAAATTAATTGAAAGAGCTCAAGCAATCATTATAATCAAATTATCAATGTAACCAGCAATATAGATAAGAAATCATGTGTGACCACTCAAGATTACTTGAGAACAAACAACCAATTATGTAATTAACTTAATGAATAAGTTTCCTTTGTATGCTGATCCACTAAACAAAGCACACATGCTGCTTGTTGTACTTCACAACATGGCAACAGATAGATCAAGAATAAAATAGCATTGGGCAGCAAACTCAACTAAAATCTCATTAAGTGAATAAAATTGTACAGCAAAATATGAACAGCATGAAGATATAACCAATTAATCAACAAGTTAACATGTTTGCAAACTTAAGGCAAGGTATAAATAATCTAAGGGAATACAAAACACCTTGTTTCTCGTTCATTTATATTCTCCAATTTACATAAATTACAAAACCTCAAATAAGAGAAAAAAGTGACAAAAGACAATCCGTCATGACTCGATATTTGGCACATGAACTATCAATGCAAATCAACAGACCAGATTGTTTGGTGGTGCATCTGTGACAAGAATCAGCATCCCAGGTCACACAACATATATTCCCACAATTGAACTTATGCCTACACAACTGGGTAAGAGTGTCAAAGCTATGCGACAAAGAACATTAGCACATCTACGACATAGTGCCAAATTCTACTCTGATCCCTGTCAAACATCAGCCACTGCAATGTGCATCCCACATTAATTATTCTGTGTTATTTTGCATGTATGATATAGTGATAAAAATCTACACAACCATAGATAGATTCCTATTGAACCTCTCATTAATGCAATTCCACGACTTATGGACTGAGTCAATCCCATACTCCTCTAAGGATCAAGAGATAACAATGTTTAAATAACATCTTATGTTCTTTAAAAGCACATGCATAGCAGTAGAAAATCTATGCAGATGCAAGATAAGCTAAAAAGCTGTAAAAGCTATTTTGTGATAGGATGTCCTGTTTCAAGAAAAGTTGATCTATTATATTTATCTTCAATGGCCAATTTTGAGACGATTCTGAACAATAAACATATAATATTGTGCCATACAAAGACATTGAAGTGAGTTAGATTCTCCCCCCAATTGTTTATCTTGTGCATGCATTTCCTTCAGTAACATAGCATATATCACAGAAATGAAATGCTACAAACTTGCATTAAAAACCTCATAAAGCTTCAATAACAACCAATCAGACTAAAAGATCACTCAACATGTGAGTTACATCTATTAGAGTGTTAAATGTATATCCCATGAAGAATGTATAGCTTAGAAAAGTTGTAAAATATATGAAACATAGAAGCCCTTCAAGCGAGGAAGTATACCTGTGCAAAACGCTGCTTGAAGTAATCATAAAGCATATGTGATTTTTGGGACAGCACTGCCAATGGAGCATCATCCCCCATACAAAACGTAGGCTCCTTTCCTTGAGAAGCCATTGTTTCAATGATCATCTGGACATCTTCACTTGAATAACCATAAGCCCTGTATCAACCAACCAAAAAAGAGTCATTCAATGAGAAGTGATCCATCCCATTAAAGTTTTGGTTTAAAAGGAAATTACAGCTTCACATCAGCCTTTGTGGGGCAAAGCCATTGAATAATGTAATAGAGAGTAAGAAAGAAAACCAATATCCATATTTCATAACAGATTTCACATCACTAAATCAATTCTGAGGTTCCCAATTTGTGTGGCAAGCTTCCAATCAAGAATGGTGCAACAATAATTGAAATTAGAATACAATTATAGATTTATGTTTTATAAAGTAGAAACGAAGCTAAGAATAGTGATGCTCCTGACAGACAGATAAGATAGTGAAAACTGCTTTTTGATTACATGACAGAAACGTCTGAACTAGCATAGGAGAGTCAAAGTTAAGAGGGTTGTGCCATATTGAAATTCATTCAAAGCTAATAACTTTAGTGTCAACAATTACTAGTGACAACAATTTTTGAAAATTATGATATCAATGCAATAAAATGAAATTAAATTTGCAATATAGTTTAGTGAAGGCATAGAAAGAAAGGGTATAAAGTTACTCACAAAATAAAAGGTATAGATAAAGAAAAGGGGTTTTTTCATCTCGCATTTGCGAATATCTTTAAGAAACAGGAAAAATGGAAACTTTTGCAGAGACTTAGGAAATGCAGGATAGAACAACAAGCAAGCAAGAAGAACCCTATGATTCATGAACAAAAGACTATGAGACAAATAATGACAATGAATCAATGACACAGAAAATCTTACTGTGACAGCAGAGGCAAGTACAATCCTCTGTCAAAAGAACAGTCATCTAGTAGAACAGCACCAAAGAATTAAGATCAAGTGTCAAGGAATTGCCTTATAGAAGACAACAGTCTATTTTTCAAGCAACCTGTTGTCACCTAAAATGTACACCCAAGAGTGGGAAAAGTTTCCAACCCCACAAGGTATAATCTTTATCGCGCAACGCTCAGAGCACGGGCTGTCACCTATTCCCTATTCACTCCATTTAAGTTCTCTCCTTGACAAGCTAAGGGGGTAGCCCCTAAAGATGATGATAGAAGGAAAACTTGTTGAAGTAACAAGCTCTAGGAGACAAAGGGCAAGGCAATTATTATTTATGTAGCCTGAATAATTAGAGCAAGTGTAAATATTTATGAACAATGTGAATGATAGATTTGATTAAGATCAATATGGAAAACACAAGATGTAAAAGATGATAGACAAGTGACTTAAAACAATGCTCAATGTAAATCAAGATACTTGCAAGTGAACAGATCTTTCAAGTTTGTAATATCCCTAACCCGGAATATTCCTCAAACCCCAGCAAAAACTCCAACCAAATACGTGCAAATGATATAATAACCCAAAAGTGACAAAATAATAGTGGTACAGCATATAATGATGTAAACAGGAAATATAAGCAGATACTCAAGAAGTGCAGCACGAAATCTAAGCCATTTTATTATACTAAGCAATAAAATGAGTACAAGAGGTGATCAAAAAGATAGCACCTCGACTTGCACAAGGCAAGTGAAGAAATACTCTTAGAATAACAAGGAATGGCCTCTCTGCGTGGATGTTGCTGGCGAACTGTCGTGCTGCTACTGCTGCTAGAAAACAAATAATGATTTGGGGCTGCTCCCCTCCTCGGAAAATGCAGAAACTCTGGAATCGGGCTCTACTCAAGAAACCTAGAAAAACCCAGAAAGCTTTCCTAGAATAGCCGACCCTCGAAAATCACCCCCTTAGGGATCTGGGCAGTCCCTCAATGCTCTGTGCTGCCACTGAAGAAACCCCTCCAAAAATCTGCCTGAAACTTTGCCAAAAATCCTCTAAGATGCAAGGGCTGGTCCCCTGCTCAATCACCCAGCATAAATCCTCCTGCAAAAACCCCAATCCAACACTACTGCCAGAAGGAACTACGCCCCTCTCTCAGTGCTGCGCAATCCTCCAAAATGCTGATGAAACTGCTACTGAAAAGTTGATAAAACTACAGATGAAATGCCAATAGAAATACCTTGCCCAAGCAGGCACTCGAAGTCCCCAGGGGCTAAGGGTGAGATCTTCGAACGGAGACACTCAATGCACTAAACAGTGCTGCAGACCAGCTAAACAACCAGCATGCTCAGAAGTCGAAACGACTAGCTCAAAATGCACATAACTGAATGATCCAAAATGAGGGGGCTCCTCTCTCTTTTATAGCATTCGCCTCTCTCAATCCCAAAGCTCACCTCTTCCTGCATGGTTCCCCTTGCCACGTGTTCCTTCCCTCCTGCGCAGTCTCTCCATGTGTCTGCGTGGGCTCCATTTCTGCGTCCCCCTTTGGCCCCCTTGACTCCCCTTTAAGTCACAACGTTGTGCTACTAGGAAGTGACTTTTTATTCTAAAGTGAGTTATGTCCCCCGTCCTCACTTTTTTATTTACAAATAACTATAAAAGGCAAAAATTGAACAAAATCAAATATTCCAATTAACCATGGCTAATTAGGAATATTACAGTATCCCCCGGCAAAATGTTGCTTGTCCTCAAGCAACTGAAGTGATGGATGCTGCAAGATCTTCTCACTCTCCCAAGTGGCATCCTCATCCGGCAAATTCTTCCATCTCACCAAGAATTCCCGGACCATCCTGCTCCACAGCTACCTCTCCCTGGTACCAATGATAGCCTCCGGCTGCAATACCAAATGCCCCTCGTCATCCATGGGTGGTAGCTCATCTGTCACTATGTAGCTCATCTGTCACTATCACCTGCTACCCCAATGCCTTTCTCAGGCATGATACATGAAAAACATTATGAATCTTGCTACCTCGAGGCAGCTCCAACTCATATGCAACCTGTCCAACCCTGCGTATCACCCTGTACAGCCCATAAAAGCGGGACTTGAGCTTCTCAGCCCCCTTCTCCTTAAGTGACGATTGTCGGTATGGCTGTAATCGTAGGTAGACCATGTCCCCCACCTCGAACTGTCTCTCCACACGACCCCTGTCGGCATACAGCTTCTGCTGGTTCTGCGCTGTAGCCATGTTATCCTTGAGAGCTCGGAGAATATCCTGACTCTCTTGGATCCAAATCTTGGCTCTAGGAACCTTGCTATCACCAAACATCACGTCAGCAAAAGATAAAGGATGATACCCATATAAGGCATAGAATGGTGACATACCGACGGACATGTGATGTGAAGTATTGTAGCAGTAGTCCCCTAGATGCAGCCACCCCAACCATGCTCGCTGCTGCCCGCCGACATAGTTACGCAAGTAGCCCTCTAGCCACTTGTTAACTATCTCTGTCTGCCCATCCGTCTGTAGGTGATAACTGGTACTTGGTGTCAACTCCATCCTGACCAATCGGAAAAGCTCCTGCCAAAACCCGCCCATGAAATGGCTGTCCCTATCGCTTACGATGGTCTTAGGAAGACCATGTAGCCTGATGATCTCTCTGAAGAACAACTCGGCCACCTGTGCTACTGTATAGTGTGCGGATATGGCAAAAAAGTGTGCGTACTTCGTCAGTCAATCAACGACGAAAAAGATACAGACCTTGCCCTGGGGGCAACCCTGTGATGAAGTCCATCAAAATACTCTCCCATTTCCCCTCCAGAATGGGAAGAGGCTGCAATAATCCCACGGGATGGCTCATCTCTCCCTTGTTCCTCTGGCAAACATCGCACTCCCTGATGTGCTGGAGTACGTCCTCCTTGAGGCCCTTCCATGAGAACCTCTCCCTAATGGCCCTGTAGGTTTTGGTAAACACCTAATGTCCTGCCAATGGTGAATCATGTGATGCCTGGAGTATCTTCTTCTTGAGCTAAGACCCCTCGATCAAGAAGATCCGGTCCCTGTAATTGATGATCTCATCGACCACCCTGTACCTGTCGTCTGCCACCTGCCCATCCAGAACCTCACATGCAAACCTGTCCTTGGAGTACTCTACTAAAAGTTGAGCCCTCCAATCTGTATCCAAGCTCATAAGAGACAACGTGGCTGGTCTACGTGAAAGGGCATCATCTACCAAGTTGTTCTTACCCTTGACATACTCAATGTCAAAGTCATATGCTTGGATCTTGCTGATCGACTTCTGCTGCCTCTCTTGTAGTTGCTTCTACTCCAAAAGGAACTTGAGGCTGTTGTGATCAGTCCTCATCCTGAACCTGTTACCCACCAAATACTGTCGGTACTTGGCCAATGCATGCATGATGGCCCGCATCTCCTTGTCGTATATAGAATACAACCTCTCGTGCGGAAGGAGCTTCCAACTCTCAAAGGCTATAGGGTGACCTCCCTGCATCAACACTGCGCCGATCCCCTCTCCCGATGCATCACACTCCAAAACAAATGGCTATGTAAACTCTGGCAACGCATGCATTGGGCAGCTGCTCATAACCTCCTTGACCCTGTCAAAGGCTCGTTGTATTGTATCCGACCAACTGAATGCCCCCTTCCTCGTCAAGTCTGTCAGGGGTGCAGCAAGCTGTGAGAAACCTTTGACGAACTTCCGGTAGTAAGTACAAATGCCAATGAATCCTTGAAGTTCCGTCACATTTCTCGGCTCCGACCATTCTCTGATGACACTGATCTTCTCCTCATGGACCCTCACTCTGTCCACTCCTATGATGTGTCCCAAATACAACATCTCCGTCAATCCAAACTCACACTTGGAGAGTTTGGCATAGAACTGCTGCTCCTGTAAGATACGCAATATCGTCTCAATGTGCTAGAGATGCTCCTCCCAAGTCCTGTTGTAGATGAGAATGTCATCCAAGAATACCAACACAAACTTCCTCAATTGACTACAGATCATGCAGGACTGAAATGTAGCAGGGGCGTTGGTTAGCCCAAAAGGCATTACCAAGAACTCAAAGTGCCCATAGTGACACCTGAAGGCGATCTTGGGAATGTCCTGCTCTCTCACGCGAATCTGATGGTACCTAAATCTCAAATCAATCTTTGAGAAGAATCGTGCTCCCCTCAACTCGTCCATCAACTCATCGATCCTGGGTATGGGGTACCTGTTTTTTAGGGTCTTCTTGTTCAGGGCCCTGTAGTCAATGCACATTCTCAATGTACCGTCCTTCTTCTTCACCAACACTACAGAAGAAGCAAAAGGACTCGTGCTCGGTCGAATGTGCCCAAGAGCCAGCAACTCCTGGATAGCCCGCTCGATCTCATCCTAATAGGCCTTGGGGTGCCTATAGGGGGTGGTGATCACTGCCTGTATGCCCTGCTCAAGCTCGATGGTGTGCTCAAACCCCCGATTCGGTGGTTTTCCTGGTGGAATCTCCCCAAACACTATGGCATACGAATCAAGGATGGACTGTATCTCTAGATGTACCGCCTGCCCTGTAGTCCCTGCCTCTAATGCATGCAGCTCCACTGCCCACTATATGTCTCCCTTCCGGAAGGTTGCCTCCATCCGATGAGCCGACACAGTCTGAGGTGGATATGTGTGCTATCCCCGTACCTTCTCATGCCTCCCTGTCTTCTCATCATCCCACTCCATCTCTAGGGTCTTGCAATCTGTCATGACTTTCCCTAGAGTGATAAGCCACTAAACACCCAGTATCATGTTGGTGTCCGAGATATCGACCACGAAAAAGTGGTCAGCCAACGTGTAGGTGCCCATCGTCACTGAAAGCTCTGGAACATAACGAGCACACGTCATGGTCTGATCTCCTGGGACCAAGACTGAAAACCCATCGAAGCTCTCTGTCTGAATACCTCTCCGCTCAACCATCTGTGCATCGATGAAGTTGTGGGTCGCCCCACTGTCAACCAAAACTGATACTCGCTGGCCACGTACTGTCCCTCGTACGCGTAGTGTCAGATACTTGGGAACTCCTCGCAATGTTGCAAGGGCCCCTCCGGTGGGTGCAAAATATGCACCACCTATTGTTGGCGGTGGAGGTGGCAAAGGTCCTTGTATGGCATGGCTATCTCCTGCCTCCACATCATCCTCGTCATCCTCTTCTCCACTGCTGTCGGAGAAGGCCTCAATAAAATGTGTTTTACACGGAGCACATCTATGTCCCAGTGCCCACGGCTCCTAACATGTGAAGCACAACCGCTTCTTCTTCAGCTCCCTCTTGACATCGTCCTCGATCTGTACTAGTCTTGGATTCCCCTTTGGAGGTGGAATCCTCACGTCCTTCCCCTTAGACTGAAAAGGCTGTCTTTGGGGGTAAGGTGTCTGGGTCCTGGGTAAAACATCCTGTAAGTCCCGGGTCCTGCTGATAGCGTCCTGGAGCGTGGTTAGTCTAGTGGATCGTACTAGACCCTGAAGTGGCTCTGCTAACCCCTCAACATACATATAGACCCTCCGTGTCGTGGATAGGTCTAGCACCATCACAGAGACCCTCAAGAAATCTGCAATGTACGTCTCTAGGCTCCCTGTCTATTTGAGCCTCGTCAACTCAACAAAATGCTGCTCTAGATCCCTCCGATCAAATCGCTCCATCAATCTTTTGGTAAACTCCGCATATGTCATCACTGTAGAGTGCCCGAGTGTAACCATCCTGTGAAACCACCAATCCTGGGCCTCGCCATCCAAATGCAATGTTGCCACCTTGATGGCCTCTACCTCCGACATCTGGTTAAGCTGGAAATAAATGTCCAGCTTCTCCACCCAAGACTTCGCCGAACTGTTTGATGAACCATCAAACGTCGACAAGTGGAATCTACTCACTACACGGTGGGTGTCACCATCATGGTAATGTCGGTTTCCTCTGTGATGATCGCGGGGCCTACTATCCCGCTGGAGTTGAACAAAATCTCTGAATGAAAGAGCATCCCTGAACTCCTGCCCATAGGCCTGGTACTCTGCAGAATAATCGCCCATATGGCCGAGCTCTGCCTCTTGCTGGGCTCCGACCCCCATGTCTGCTCCTAAGAACATGGGCATGGTAGAGCATGTAGGGACATGCGAGGCCACCTGCTACGCAGTATCATGCTGCTCTAGCAAATGATGGGATGCACTCGATCCCTCACCAATCTGAAAAACCCGTGGGCTCTCACGCTGTCTAGCCTCTACTGTTGTGAATCTCTGCCCCATCACCTCAATTTGCCTTGACAGATCCTACACTGATTTGAGGAGCATATCTGCAAATCTCTTCCCGTCCTCGTCTGCCATCTGCTCTGTGTCCACCACCGGCTCTTTCTGTTCTGCGTCAACCACAGGCTCATCCTGTTTTGCGTCCACCACCGGAACATAGTCTCCCTCCCCATAGGTATTCTCCAATCTACGTCCAATGTCTCTGTACCTCCTACCTCTGTAACAGATATAGGGTTTTTCCCCTGGTGTCATAGATTACTAGCTCCACAGGCTAAGCCAGATCTATGCTCTGATACCACTGTAATATCCCTAACCTGGAATATTCCTCAAACCCTAGCAAAAACTCCGACCAAATACGTGCAAATGATATAATAACCCAAAAATGACAAAATAACAGTGGTACAGCATATAATGATGTAAACAGGAAATATAAGCAGATACTCAAGAAATGCAGCGTGAAATGCTAAGCCATTTTATTATACTAAGCAATAAAATGAGTACAAGAGGTGATTAGAAAGATGGCACCTCGACTTGCACAAGGCAAGTGAAGAAATACTCTTAGAATAACAAGGAATGGCCTCTCTACGTGGATGTTGCTGGAGAACTGTCGTGCTGCTACTGCTGCTAGAAAACAAATAATGATTTGGGGCTACTCCCCTCCTCGGAAAATGCGAAAACTCTGGAATCGGGCTCTACTCAAGAAACCCAGAAAAACCCAGAAAGCTTTCCTGGAATAGCCGACCCCCGAAAATCACCCCCTTGGGGATCTGCACAATCCCTCAATGCTCTGCGCTACCACTGAAGAAACCCCTCCAGAACTCTCCCTGAAACTCTGCCAAAAATCCTCTACGATGCAAGGGCTAGTCCCCTACTCAATCACCCAGCATAAATCCTCCTGCAAAATCCCCAATCCAACACTACTGCTAGAAGGAACTACGTCCCTCTCTCAGTGTTGCGCAGTCCTCCAAAATGCTGATGAAACTGCTACTGAAATGCTGATAAAACTACTACTGAAATGCCAATAGAAATACCTTGCCCGAGCAGGCACTCGAAGTCCCCCGGGGCTAAGGGTGAGATCTCCGAACGAAGACACTCAATGCACTAAACAGTGTTGCAGACCAGCTAAACAGTCAGCATGCTCAGAAGTCGAAACGACTAGCTCAAAATGCGCATAACTGAATGATCCAAAATGAGGGGGCTCCTCTCTCTTTTATAGCATTCGCCTCTGTCAATCCCAAGGCTCACCTCTTCCTGCGTGGTTCCCCATTGCCATGTGTTCCTTCCCTCCTGCGCAGTCTCTCCATGTGGCTGCATGGGCTCCATTTCTGCGTCCCCCTTTGGCCCCCTTGACTCCCCTTTAAGTCACAACGTTGTGCTACTAGGAAGTAACTTTTTATTCTAAAGTGAGTTATGTCCCCCGTCCTCACTTTTTTTATGTACAAATAACTATAGAAGGCAAAAATTGAACAAAATCGAATATTCCAATTAGCCATGGCTAATTAGGAATATTACAAAGTTACAATAACAATAATGTTGCAAGTCAAACATTAGTACAAGAGAATGACACAAGATTGAAGTATGAGCAAAAGATATAACCTGCAGGATGAAAAAGATTTGTACTTTAGCTCAAAGATGAATGACAATATCAAAGGATAATGAGCAAGGAAATTAAATGATAAGTACAAGAGCAGGAATGGAATATTGCAAGTGAAATAAAATGCTCACAGATCAACAATATGCCAGATGAGAGAAAGTTAGAATGAATGCAAGACTAAGCTATGTATGATGCAAGATCTTCGTTAATTTTAGTTAAAATGCCTAATCTAAGGTGAACGCCTTCTCCTCAATTGTCATAAACTAGTCTTAAACAAGGTTGTAGAAGGAAGTTCTAGGGAAGGAGGCTAAGGCTTCATTAACGATACCTACCCAGGACTTCTAACGACCCAAGTGCCTCCTTTCCTACAAGGGATTGCCCACAAGAGAACTACAGGGACACTTGTTTTAACCGTTGAGTAAGGGTCTAGCTCTTAAATTGAATGGTGGAGAAGGTGGTCCTAACCTTCTATTCAACCAAGCTTATGCTTGGAGGTCAATTTTTAGAAATGCAACTAGATCCAAGATTCAAAATGAGATGTTAATGAAATGCTTCAATGAGATGCAATTATAACCAGAGATGCTTCAATGAAAGAGATACTAATCCACAAGATAATGATAAACACTTAGAACAAGATTAGCTTACACAAATGATAAATGAAGCATATAATGATTTCTCAATGAAACAAGAAATGACAATTAAGATTAAATGTTAAAGCAATAACTCAAAAATGCCTTAAACAAAAAGAAAATATTCAAGATATTCTTTACTTATTTAGACAGTGGAAACAAGTAAACATTATACAATGTAAGCTCAATTGGGAGATGGCAAATGAGATTGCTAAGGAAGAGAAGAGACTAGTTTAAATCTTAGAATGCAAGTGAACAAAGACGAGATATTCAAATGCAACTAAGTCAAGTAGACAAATTAGAAATGCAAACTATGAGATGCAAGTAGAATGCAATGATTAGCAATGCAAAATGCAAGATATGGGCTAGATCTAAAACCAAAAACCAAGAAACAAAGGTATCCCTTTTAAATAAGGAGACGGGATACCATGGGATTGAGATCCCAAGCTCCCTCAAGAACAAGATTGCCTTTGTTATTATGATTACAAATGAAAGAGGCCCTTCAAGACAACAAGGAAGGACTCTTTTCCAACTCAAGGAGATCTACAATGATAAGAAAATTCAATAACAACTTTCTCCTCAAGCTACAATTGCAATTAGAAACACTTCAAAAATAATAGATTAAACCTGCTCTAGCTCACTGCCTCCAAACAGAGATGAAATGACAATCAATAAGGTTCACGGCTTTGGTGATCTAGAGGTTGCTAGAGCTCTCGGCCTAGCTCTAACTTAGTCACAAAAATTAGATTTAAATTTCAACAAAAATTATAGGTGAATTCTTTATGGTTACAGGGTTGATCTCTTCAAATATTTGTTTGATGAAACCTTCCTTCAATGTGGCTTTTGCAGCAGAGAAAGAGGCTACAATTCTGTTCTCGGACTTCAAGGACTAAAGGTCTACAAAAGACTTCGTTTAAGCCAAAAAATCTGCGAATAGACAGGCCTTCAACAAGTAAATTTTTTGCTTCAAAAACGAAAGAAACCCTCCTCAAAACTTTCAGTGGTCACTGCAAAAAACAAAGGTTAACTTATGAAATCAAAAGCAAAAATTTAAAACCACAAGAAAGCTTTGTGGCCTCAAAAAATTGCTGCTTGTTCACTGCAAAACCATGTTAGGTCACCCACAAAAATCGAGATTAAAAACCCTTGCAATTTTGCAGTAATTATCAAAAAAAAAAATTATGCCAAAATTCCTTTTTGAAAATCCTCTTCAAATTGATGAAAGAAAGAGCTTTCAAGCTCGCGGCTTTTCCAAAAACAAAAACAAAAAAATCTTCGCCCTGCAAGAACAAAATGTCAAACCCCAATGAAATCTTCAAATAAAATTTTGAGAATTTTATAAATAAATTTCCTTTAAAAAAAATCGATTTTGATCCACAAAGTTAGCTTCAAACCATCTCAGCTTTGAAGAGGAGGCTTGCAACACAAGACGACTCAAAATTTTGATTTTTCCCTTTAGAACCCTAGCCATTTATGAAGAGGGTTTTCACTCGAAGGATCTCGATTTCTCTTTCAAATTTCGAGTGAATCTACCTGCAATTAATTATATCAAGAGATGTAGATCGAAACCCTTGCCCTTCTTTTTCAGATCTGCAAGAAAATACAAAAAACAAAAGAAAATATCTACTACGTGGAGGATAATATATACAAAAGTTGGATCTATACACAAGGTATATACAAAAAAGTATTCACAATTAATTTACAAATGCTAAATCAAGCTCTTAAATAGCAATTTTCAATATATGCACAATGATAACCAAAGGGTATGAGGACACCTCTGCCCTTTGATTAAATGAATAGCTCTTTAAAGTAGCAGATATTCAATAAAAGTACTTGAAAATAAATGAGATAAATTTGTAAACATATGATCTTGGTAGAGCAAAAGGCAAGAACCTCCCTTCAAAGCGTCTTATGATAAGCCCTTTAGAAGTCATACTATGGATTCTTAGCTGCCATGTGCCAAAGAGATGGATGATTCAAACAAGAATTACTCCAAATGCTTGACTCGAGTACATAGCTGATTGACTCTGATTCAAACAAGAATTTCCACAAGTCCTCTACGTTTGATCACAAAAATGATTTATACACAGTATTGAAAGATTATGTTAGATTCACAGGGATTGGATGACATAATGAAAAGGAGCTCCAATGGTTCAAGCAAGAATCCACCAGATCTACCCAATCAACAATGTTTCCCCACTTCAAATAGAGGTGGCAAACAAGCAACCAATAAATTCAAATGGCTACTGATGTAATATCCCCAATTTTTATTTTTCATATTTTATTGGGGAGGTGCTAAGCATAGCACAATTTTGTAATCTGGGCATTGGAGACATTTTTCACATATGGGACTTCGGAGAAATGGGAAATTACAATTCTAATGGAATGTGGGGGCCATAAGCGAAGGAAATTCGACACAATGGAACAATTTACACTTCGTGGAGGAGAGAGAAAGAGAAAGGGTGCAAACTAGTGGAGAGTGGAGGCCACCAAGCAGTAGAGGGCCAACAATTATAAATAGAGCATGGAGGCTCTCATTTGGATATCTTTGGTCATTTTACAATTCAACACAAGTTCCCTTGAGCTACTTAGCCAAGACAAACCGTGTTGTTCAACACAAAAAATTTCCGAGCGGGAATTCCACCCTCATTTTGAAGAACATCGAGTGTCTCCCTAGTGAGGCAATTTGGGGAGTTCAATTCAGAGCTTCCATTGGACATCATTGCAAGAGTTTACTCAGCAGTGCACATTTCTTGAGCGAAGAGGTATTTTCGTGGAGCACATTGTGGGAGCAAGCATGGGTCAAAGGCTTCGAGCTTTTGCAGGGAATTTTCTTATTGCTAGACCAAAGTTTGGACAGTGATTCGTTGCGCTAGATTGGAGGCTATTACTTGGGTCGATCTTTCTATATTTTGGAAAGGGCGCAGAAGCTATTTGACCAAGTGCTGCACAGGGGTTTAGAGAAGTGGAGCACGCAGAGATAAAGGTTGGCAATAAGAGGTATTTCTCAGTGAAGAATTAGCTGGGCATACCTCATGCAAAGATCATCATTATCATAACATCACTATGTATGATACGTACCTCATATTACCTTTACCTGCCTTCCAAGATTATGAGGAGCTGCTTCAATGAGTCATTCAACAAGCATTTTTTTCTTTCACTTCTTGTCATGGCTTTATGCCACAGTATGCCTTCTTCATGTTTTGGAAGGATTACAATATTTTAGTTCTAATTATATATTACTATCATTGTTGAACTTAGAGAGCCATTGCTTGTGATACTTCACATTTTCCACAGGAGATCATTGCCACAAATGGTATCTTCTGTCAGATTTGCAGCTTTCATTCTTAGACTTTGCTATGCATAAGACACTTGAACTTTAGCCTAAGCATAATCAAGACACAACTTATTAGGTTCATACCTTTGTCATAAGTTTCATTCCTTCGATAGCAAGTGTAACAAGTTTCAGCTAATTGTCAAAACAGGGTTTCTTAGTCGCGTTATTGTGCTTGACCAAGTATTCCTCCACAATCAATAGAATCTCTGCTAGCCACCAAGTATATGATGCGCCACGAGGTTTATTATCGAACCACTATTGGAGACCAAGCCACTGCGCCATCATTGCAATCAAGCGGTCCTCAACCTACTGTAAGCATATGTATCATGGTTACAAAAATATTGATGCAAGCTTTAGGATTGTGAAATTCGTGCTAATAGATATGAGAGTTATAGAGGTGATGCACTATTTCCATATAGACAACAAGCCTTTCATGCAGCAAACCTTACATCCATCCATCATCCACTGTAAGATGTGCTCATTATCGCAGTCATACACCATATATTACAGTCACAGTTATAAAGACCGAGCCTCTATTACTGTCAGATGTATTTGAGCCATGACAATAGTTGGGATGACAGCTTCAGAGTTGCAACGATATGAATGAGCCATAAAACAAAGTATTGTTACATAGTTAACTTCCTCAGTTACAGAGAAGATGAATCTGAGTTACTTTGTTGATTTCCATATAAACTTCACATCATAGTCATGTCGTGTTAAAATGTTTAACTAGGTTCGGTCTTCATAATGTCTATTGTAATCATGATTTTATATATCTGATATCAAAGAGAAAAGAAATTTACTATTATAATTCTTGATGCATGGGTTTCATGCTCAAGATAAATTTATTTGTAGGTCAAGCACCCATTGAGTGCTTCTAGGTTTGTCATAGAATTATGAAGTCAAAAGAGTCATTGTTATACATGTAAGACCCCTTTGGGCATGTTGTATCCTGTTAAGATTTTTTTTGTAAAGTCAAAAGTGTCATAAAGACCCTCCAAGACCTTGTGTAGGCCTACAAGAAGGATCAAGTCGACCTCATGGATAGCAATTCAACCTCCTAAGAAGCCTATATATAAGGGAACCTCGATTTCATCTGGAGAGACATCCATTCAAGCAATAAAGAAGTTCAATCTACTCAAGAAAGAAGCTGGAAGACAAGGAAAAAGGACGAAGTTAAGGGAAAGGAAAAAGAGAAGCAAGATCAAAGTTTTGGACCTCTCTCTCTCTCAAGTTAGGGTTTCTAAAGTAGTTGCTAGACTGAAGTTACAGAAAAAACTATTAGAAGTCTAAGTTGCAGAAGAAACTACTAGAAGTTGAAGTTGCAGAAGAAACTGTTGGGAAAGTCGAAGTTGTAGAGGAAGTTGTTGGGGAGGTCGAAGTTGCTGGGAAGTTGCTAGGTCGAAATTGTTGGAAGTTGCTAGGTCAAAGTAGCTGGAAGAGTTCATCAAGAAGGAGAAGTATGAATTGGTCTTGGAAGGGTCTTAGGCCTTGGAATTCATCATCTAAACATTCTATAAGAAAAGAAGGATCCTTGTGGGTTTTCCTCTCAAAAGGAGAAGTTTTGGCCCTGGCTAGTAGCCTACATTTTGTGTCCTCTTGTCTATTTGATCTTCATAATTTAGTAGTTGTTTGATGATAAGAACATAATAATAATCAAGTGAAAGAAGAAGCTAATCAAGTTAAGTAAAAATACATCACAAGCAGTTATCAAAGTAATAGAAATCACCTAATCTAGTTGCCCCTAGATTTCCCAACATGTTGAAACATAGTGATCATTGTAAACTAAGTAATTTACGGAGTAATGCAAGCTACAGGACAGTAAACCCACGATTTTCAAGGTCTTATTGCCATCATGTCTCTGTACTATTAAATGCAAATCATCATGAGCAAGTTTCATGACGAGCCACAACGATCTTTTTGCCATAAAATGAGATTTCAAAGTTATATGTAATGTGATCCTTTGAGGTATTCGTCATATCAAAGGATCATTGCCATAGGAAATGTGAAGAAGAGTGAACCTCTAAAAATAATGCAATAAACAACTATATGATGTGTTCCACATAAGGTGATCTACAACGAGCTTTTGTTAATACCAGCTTCGAGCTATAACAATAGTCAAGTGATAATATGAAGCCGGAATCTGAACCTCTGAGGTTTTGGTGCGGGCCTGTATCTTTGAACCTTTCCTGAACAATTGATCATAAGGGCGCATACATTTGTTTATATAGAGATACGAGTTGCTTAAGTCATTGTTCTTACTAGGTCACTGAAATATTGACCTTAGATAGATGAAAATTGTGAGCCACGGAGTTTGAGAGAACGCAAGCCATTGTGTTATGTTTGAATTATCACTAAAATTCATCACAAAGGAGTGATCTTCAGGCCTCCATTTGCAAACCTAAGCTCTCATACCATGTTGGAAAATTGGGAGGCTTTACGAATAGATTAGATTTTCTTTTTTTTTATAACTGCTTGTGAAATTTGTTGGCTTCTTATTTATTTAATTATGTTCTTCTTCATCAAACAATTATCAAAATGTAAACATGAAGATCACAAGAAAATAGAAAACACAAGATATAGGCTCCAAGCCAGGGAAAAATCACTCCAAAGGGAAAACCTAAAAAATTCTCTTATTATAGAATCAGATCAAATGATATATCCAAGACCGATAACCACAGAAAACTTCCACCTCTATATGCCAAGTCAAGCCTTCCTTCTTTCCAGCAGATCCATTAGCAACAGACCAGCAACAAGAAATGTACAAAAGGTAGAACTTCCACAAATTCTAGCTCCAGAAGAAATCCTCTCTTTCAAACTTCGGCTCTCCACTTCTTCTCTGCCTCTCTGCGATATTTCGGACCACAATCCATCAAGTGTGCGTGTCCAAATGAGCACCATCTTCCCTCTATTTATATTGTTTAGAGGAGGTGTGAATACATGTCCATTGGGGCAGGGCCAACTTGACATGTAGGCTGACTTGTCTCCTAGGGGGGTTTTGACCAAAATTACATATTAAAAATTTTATTTTTCCTTTTTCTTTACAATAGGTCCAAATAGAACTGACTCTTTGACTCAAAAAACCTAGAAGCATGAAGGACATACTTGTCTAGAAAAATAACAATATTTTTTCTTCTTTTCTTTTGTTTTTTTACGTAAAATGCAAAATGGTACAAATTATGAAGACCGAAACTGGTTACATTCTCCAACAATCTTTTCCAAGTCATATGTAATGTTAAACATGTGGGCCAAAATAAGTCTTGTCCTCGGCAATGTCTAGTGACTTCTATATATATTGCAGAAGTCCATGCCATAGCTTTTGGCAATCATATCTGAAAATGATTCCCAAACACTTTCCTGCAAATGATTAATATTGTTTGTTTTTTCCTCGGGCCTATTCAAGAGAGTGCTAAATCAAATAAAATCTTCATGGTTCAGACTTTAAATGCCTCAACTTCAGAGACACAAGGTATATAAAAACGAGTTTCTCTATGCTGAATAGAAGAAATTGGCTTTGACTCAATCGTTTTGTGAGGGAGATATATAAAAAATTGATAATACTTGCAACTAAAATGATAAATTATTAAATATATAATGCTCTACTACAGCTCCAAACAGAAAATCAAATATAAGATTTCAAAGACACCCTAATCTTCACAATACTTAGTTTGATATAGTTTGATTCGTAAGTTTTCTTACAATTGTTAAATACCAGAAATGTTTCATCAAAACAAGAAAAGCATGTTCATTAATGCTACAATATCTACATCGAAACTTTCAGGGTGCCCATTACAATACTTACTGCTGACGCCTTAAAACTATTTCACCATCCAACAATGTGGATGCAAAGAAGCTAGCAGGATTTAGGGATCTACTATTTTCATCCAGCCATTGTCGGTATGGATTTCCCATGGCAATGCGTTTTTTAACCTCTGTATTCTCATACACCTGTAAATATAATGCAGCATCAGTCAGATTGCACTTTTCATATGTTCATATTTTACATTACAACAAAGTAAAGACACATTAAAATCGTGGATTCATATTAACTGGCACATCTGTAAGTCTTTATGTAATGAGGCCACACTCTTTTGACAAATAGTTGGAACTTTTCATAAGACTTATCTAATTACCATATCATAGAAATAGGCATACTTCTCAAAAACAAGTTGGAATATTAATCTTTATTCAATGTGATCCCTTAGAAATCAAAAAAATTTAAAACCAACTACAAATATTAGCAAAAACACATGTTAAGGATCAGCCCATATAGTTCAATATACTTGTCCGCAGACCAGATCAAGTTGCCAAACCGATCAAGTTGCCAAACCTCTCTAGCAATTAGGATAGAGCTGTCTTCATAAGAGCCAAAAGGAGTGAATTTCAGTTTTTTCTGCCTAAGTATCTCCTGAACCAAAGATTTAGCTAGCAAGCTAATCCGTTTTATGCAAAACATAGATGATATTATCAATATTGCCAGATGTTGAAATTCCAATGCAAGTGAGAATTTCTTAACATGATAATTACTTGTGAAGTTGTTTAGTGTTCTTCTTTAGTTTTTCCTTTATATTTCATCAAGAAATTACCATTCAAATACAAAATAAGAAATCATAATGCACAAGAGACCAGAAACACCAGAGATTAGGCCAGAGGCCAGGGGAAAACCCGTCAATCCTTTCCTTATAGATTCTTCATCAACAAGAGAAATGCAAGTCAACCAACCACTGATCCAAGTGCCAAGTCAGCCTTCAAATTCTGCCATGATTCATCAACAAGATGTTCAACCAATCTGTTTACTTAAGTTTGCCACATCACAGAAAAATAGGTCACAGATAACCGCATCATCATCATCACTGATATGTCGAAACGAATCATCATCGTCACTGATATGTCACAGAGATGTAGCCACAGGTAGCCCGAATTTTCCACAGAGAAGTAACCACAGGTAGCCCAAATTGTCCACAGAAGCTCACATCATTTCAGAGGAAGGTACCTTACAATATGTCTTAGGTTCTTCTTCACAGAACCGAGATATCTTCTTCAGACGGAGATCCAAATGGTTTCCAAAATGATGAGGGATTGGTGCCAATATATAGTTGTTTCCACATGCAAAGAGACACCACTCTTGGGCAGGCCGACTTCTCATCCTGGAGGGCCAACTTGGCAACATGGAGGAACAAATGATGTTTACAAAAATTCAAATTTTCTTCTTTTATAGAGTCACGAAGAACATGCCCTTTGACTTTTTCTTTTGACTAAAAATATAGCATGAAGAACATGATTGATAATAATAACAATAATAATAATAATTTTGTTTTTGTTTTGACATGAAATACATATTAATCCAAGTACAATAATTATGAAGACGGAACCTAGTTACAATTTCAACACTCCCTCTTAACTAGGGAGGTATTCATAATGACTTATCAGAATATTCTTAAGTTGAGAACTTCTATAAGAAAGGATCTAGATTCATAAGCATCAATGATGATTTACATCACCGTAGCTGGCATTGTCAAAATAGCAAGGCCTTGACTAATACACTCTAATAATACTGGGAGGCATAAATTTGGACACCACGCCGCCTCTCAAAGCACATACCCCACCCAGGTGTTCCAAAGCTATGACCTCGCAGGACCATTTCCTAATCCCGAGGAAAGTACGTCCTTCGAACCATTATTTACCAAGTCCATGAATCCAACTTAGGATGTTGATCCTAGTCCATCACAATACATGACTCAAGAATGTACGTCCTTGAATCTTATTCAATCCACCATTCTCCCTACCAGAGCTTACGGTTGTTAGTCCTGGCCATATTACATGACACATGGAGAACACGATGTCCACCCTCACTCCATCCATCTCAACCAAGGAGGAGATAACCACAAGCCTAAGCTTGTCTCAAAAATACTCATCCTTGTATAAAAAGGAACTTCATCTTTTCATCAGTGATTGGTTCTTCCGTGGAGATCTGTTGTAACTTCTTGGCTTCTATCTGCATCGTACTCTCGAATAATAAAGCACCTCAACATTTCTGGTTCTCTTACAATCTTCATGCAGCTTTGATCAATATCATAATCAAATCCAACATGTCATCAAGTAATTCATCAAACATCTTATGGAGCCAAACTTCTTCACAATTGATTGTACAAGCCTTGACATCTTCTTCCTTCATATTGCAACAGAGATCAGCTTCATGCTCTTCCAAGAAATCATACAAGTTCCCAACCATCAGTAGTATCTTTATATTGTCAAGTTGTCAACTCAATCAATGTATTCCTGAATCGAACCAATCAATTGTCGGTACACCAATATCAACAACTCTTCAACTTCTTGCTAAAGGGTATTTCCATAGATCTGTCATCTTCTCTTTTGATTACAAGCTTCTTTGGGTTTTCTACCAAACTTCAAGTAATATAGTATCCATCCAAGATCTTAGAGCTCCCTCTTTTCAGCTCAGGTAAGTGAACTTTTGCTACCATCTAATCGACTTCTTTGATGCATACTTCAAACTACTTCTTCCTTCTTAATCTTCATGCTTTGTCGCGTTCTTCCAATTCTTTCATTTGCTAGTCAAGTTTAGATATTTTCTTGACCTGCAAGCTTTATTAGAAAACTATGAAAGAACAAAAAGCGAAGGGAAATAGCAACAATAGTAGTCAAAGAAAGGAGATGTAGGGTACTTATCTTTTTGAGGAAGGTTAGCTCCCTCTTAATCTTGGACCTATTCTTGTGCGATGTCATTTTTGTCATCTTCAAGGGCAAGATTTCTTCTTACATTGGAGTTAATTAGTTAGGGTTTTGTTTCTAGGGTTTTCAAACTCTAGATATATCAAGTTCTAAAGTCTTCAAGATCTGACATACTTTAAACTATTCTATTCTACAAACATAAAAATGTGTTAGCTGCAAACCCCTAGAGAATGTTAGTGACAAGCCTTCTATACATGAGATGGAGTTCATTTTATTTTTTATCACAATAACCTAGTCTTCATATGTAGAAAAGACTTTGAAAGCTAACATATCACATGTCATAATTTCTAATATATATATCTAAATAGACTCGTTCATAATATGTTACTATCTCTTAAAAGAGCATTAGATCATTAGCTTTAGTACTATAGTTGATGTGAACAAAAATTATATGTACCTCATTTAACCTTATCTTATCCTCCCTAGCAGAGATTTGATCCTTTTACTTTTCTTCAGTTGACATGTGTCAACTTTCTCCAAAGATTCCTTAGCCATCGAACCATAGAGATTGCTTTGAGATGTTGGCAATGTCGTTTGTCTTGGTTCACATACATAGTCTATAAAGGAAGCTTCCAGAGTCTTCAGTCCCTTATCAAAATTCGGTTTTAATGGTGTAGCAGGTCATTTTATATGTAGGAAGGAAGTCTTGTGTCACAGAAATGAGCTTCATACACTTCAAATGTTTTGTCACGGTTCTTCCACAGAGTCTCGGCCTAAAATTTTGGTCTCTTGCTTTCAAACCAAAACGTTACAAGTTTGGCCTTTATGAAGATATATAGCTATAAAACAATGTCCCTCAGGTCTCTTCATACAGTGCCTCAGAAACGCATATAGCGCCTCAAAATTCGCATTTTTCAACAAACGAATTTATCATTTGAATTCCTTTGTAAGTTTTGGGTGCTCAGAATTTTGTTAAACTATAGCGCCATAAAAGGCTAAGATGCCACCACAAAAGGTTTGATTTTGTCACAGGTTCAAATTTGTCATATAAGCTTTAGATCTTCATTAGATAGCTCAAAACTCAAGAAGTTCGAATACCTTTTTTAGAGATGAATATACAATTTCATAGATACGAGCTTCAGTATAGACCTTTAAGGTTTTCGTTTTACTAGGATGCTTAGAGAATGTGCCTTGCCTTGGTCCCAGAGATTCACCATAAAACTAGTTTGTATAGACATCATTGTATTGAGAACTTCAGATTATAATGAATCATTGATTAAGCCCAAGTCTATGGTAATGTCACAGGATTTAAAAGAAATAAGTAGTTTTTGCTTTTGATCTTGATCTTCTCTTCTAGGCCTTGACCTAGACTTTTCTATGGCTCGACCTAGTAATCAAACCATAGAAAAAATAACCTTCATGTATTTGGCCTTGAGACAAATTTCAGATGGTAATGAGGGTATAGACCTCCTAAACTAGCATTTACTTCATACTTCACCCAAAGAATAGATCTTGATATGAAAGTTTCGGATCGTTTGGACATATTCTACAAATTTCGGACCATTGTTTTCCATCTTGAGATTAGACCACAGATTCAGATTTGTACCTCAGAATAGAGTTTGGATAGGAGCTACAGACTTCGCTCAATACCACATACCTTACTTCTTCGATCTACCTTAGCTCTAATACCATGTTGAAATTCCAATGCAAGGGAGAATTTCTTTACATGATAATTACTTGTGAAGTTGTTTAGTGTTCTTCTTTAGTTTTTCCTTTATTATTCATCAAGCAATTACCATTCAAATGCGAAAATAGAAATCATAATGCACAAGAGACAAGAAACACCAGAGATTAGACTAGAGGCTAGGGCAAAACCCACAAGGGGAAAACCCGTCAATCCTTTCCTTATAGATTCTTCATCAACAAGAGAAATCCAAGTCAACGAACCAATGATCCAAGTGCCAAGTCAACCTTCCAAATTCTACCATGATTCATCAACAAGATGTTCAACCAATCTGTTTACTTAAGTTTGCCACATCACAGAAAAATAGGTCACATAGAACCGTGTCGAAGAAAGTGTAACTATGTTCGGTATTTACAAATGTAACTTTGATCTTTGTACTTGTCAAGAAAAAAAAATATTATTTTTGTAAATTATAAGAATGAGTTTCTTGCTCATTCCATAGGTTTAGGAAAGTTAGAGAGTCAATGAAATGTGTAAAGAGCTCTTCTGGAGCATATATGAAATCTATACAAGTCTAGAATAGCCCTCCAAGACTAGCACAATCCTCCAAGACAAGCATGAAGAAGATTGCCTGCAAAACGATGGAGAAAACAATTTAGTTGGCCTCAAAATGAATATTAATGACAAGTCGGCCCAGAAATAGGGACACATCAGTTCACCCTAACATGTTGGCTTATTTGCAGAGACCTAACTACTATAAATAAGCATGTAGGGTCACCACAGAAAGGAAGATTCTCGCATATCTCTGAAACTGCGGAGGATGACAAAGGCACAAAATTTCGTATGGGTACAGGACAGAGATTCGCAGTACAGGAGACATAATTTCGGATTCCTCTGTAACTTCGGTGATGATTATAGTGTCTCAGTGCAGGAAATTACAGTAGTGTGTATCTCTGTGTCTCGGCCTCCTCATGGTCACAGTCCCAAAATACTTAACACAGTCATTGTCTCAGTGATCTCTTGGTTATATTCTCTTGGTCTAATTGTGATAAAGAAGGATCACGATAATCCCACAGTAGTTTACACAGTCTCAGCACACTTGTTCTGAAGATACACTCTCAATATAATGATAAGGATAAGGATCTCGGTGAGCCTACAGGGATACTCTTTGTCTCAAACATAATCATATAAACACAGTCATGAGGAAGGCATAACTACAGGTTCACTATCTCAGTGTAACTCCCATATATACATATCTCAATATAGATCTCGTTATCATGACAGTGATCTCAGAAAAAAAGTGATCTCAAGATGCAGTAATGATCTCAGAAAAGAAGTGCAGATGAAGGTACAGCAATGATACAAGTGTAATGACCTCTGTGATGCATAAAGTTGACCTTTGTATAGCAGCAGTAATGAAGATGATCTCAGAAGCAACAAAGAAGAGGATTGGTGCCTTGGTCTTGGAGTGGCTTGGTAGGTCAAGGGTCATGGTCTTGGTATTTGTCAATTGGAATCTCTATAAGAAGAATTTTGTGTGGGTTTTCCGCTCAAAGAGTGAGAGGTTTTGGCCCTGGCAGAAAGCCAACATCGTGTGTTCTCGTCTCTTTGCTTTTGGTAACTATTTGATGAACTAATAAGACACTCTAATAATAAAAGAAGATTGCACTAATGAGAAAAAGAACCTCACAAAGAGTTATCATGATAAGAAGAATCTCATCAACTTCATTTGCCATAGATTCTTCAACAAACCGCATCATCATCATCACTGATATGTCCTAGAGAAACAAATCATCATCATCATTGATATGTCACAGAGATGTAGCTACAGGTAGCCTGAATTGTACACGGAGAAGTAGCCACAGGTGGCCCAAATTGTCCACAAAGAAGTAACCACAAGTAGCCTGAATTGTCCACGTAGAAGCTCGCATCATTTAAGGGGAAGGTGCCTTAGAATATGTCTTAGATTCTTCTTCACAAACCTGAGGTATCTTCTTTAGAAGGATATCCAAATGGTTGCCAAAATGATGAGGGATTGGTGCCAATATATAGTTGTTTCCACATGCGAAGAGACACAACTCTTGGGCAGGTTGACTTGTCATCCTAGAGGTGGCCAACTTGGCAACATGGAGGAACAAATGACACTTACAAAAATTCAAATTTTCTTCTTTTTATAGGGTCACGAAGAACATGCCCTTTGACTTTTACTTTTGACCAAAAACATAGCATGAAGAACATGCTTGATAATAATAAAAATAATAATAATTTTTTTTTGTTTTTACATGAAATACATATTAATCCTAGTACAATAATTATGAAGACCCAACCTAGTTACAATTTCAACCCCTGCTTGGGCTACAACGGCTTCTGTCTAGTGCAAAACTTTGCCATTTTCTTCCCAAGGGGAATGCTTGTGATTTTAAGATGAAAGTTGAACAACTTCTTTCAAATTTTTTCAACGGTAAAGAAAACTACTAAGGGATAGAAAGCCCAAAAATTGAATCAGGATCGTGTATAGTGTAGGCATTTCAAGCACTATAGCTATGGACATGTTACAGTCATACAAGGCTCATTCTCTTATAAGCACTATTATGAAGGAAATTATAAAACGAATTAAACAAAAGTGGCTCATATCTCTAAACTCAACTTGTATGAATCAGGATATACCTACAATTTAAATTAAAAAATTGATGGTGCCCAAATGTTTATGATGTCAATTTTAACTCCTTCAGCCAGGCTTGTTACAATTTCTTGGTTTATTGCATGGAGATCATTACTTGAGTACATTCTCACTCAATTTTTTTACGCATCCATCTTTTGTTAGGCAAACATATACAGTATGATACATCTAATATGCATAAATCCATCTAAAATACACAACGAACCAAAGGAAAATGACACCAATTGAAACTAAAGATCTTACCCATTATGGGCTCTATTACCCAGATTTTACATTGCGATGAACACAATTTTTCCCCATATTATCCTAGCATCTGAGTTGATTTTGTGCATGATTTGAGATGATGTCAAAGCCCTATTACCACAAAATCTAGCACCTTTGTGCAATTAAGAGCAGCAATACAATCATTCACCATTATCACCTTAGCAATTGTTTCGCTATTGTTTTAAGGTTGAATGTTATCCGCACAGGGGATGCTTCCCTGGAAAATCATAAAGATTAAATAACCCAAGTATTTTGTTGAAGCTTATAGTAGCTTCAGAAGGTCTTCTGCATAGGCTTTGTGTCTTAGCATGTGGAAGATGAGTTATTGCTTCTTTATGTCATGTCCCCACTTTTATCCTTCTTCACAGTGCAGCCAGGGTGGATTTTCAGGGCAGGAGATGGCCAGGTCAGTGGAACAGGTTTATGTCATCAGGGGTTCCAATGGAGTTTTGCGGAGTTTTTATGGGATTTGATGGCATTCGCTTGGCATATTCCACCATCTGCACAATTTGCCTTTCATTCCATCGCATTCTGACAACTTTCAGAAATCAACATCATTATTGGGCATAACTTAATTGATTATGCTCGAGGTGGCATTCCGAGGAGATTAATTTGTGGAACACCTCAGTGTAATAGCTCGTTGGAACCGGAACGGGAAGATCTACAGGTGGAATGGTTAGATATGAGTTTCAATGGCCTGAGGAGACATGGTGGACAATTTACCCATTTCCCGCTTTAAAAGAATATTTTAATTGAAATAAAAGAGGAAAAAGTGCTCCATGATTAAAATAATAATAAAATAGAAGGTTCTAGAGGAGTCCATCAAATCTATAAAAGAGGAGGAGACCATTGGAGGACGTCTTGGTTTTGATATTGTTTCTTGTATGTGAGGTTGAGAACCCAATTCTCTACTCCGGCAATGGCCCCAGGACGGAAACCCTCAGGTGATTCAATGAGAGTGGGCGAGCACCCATCTCTTCCCTTGGTGAATCCATTCAGGGTTCACAGGTTGCATTGTATTGTTTTTCAATTGTTTGGAGGCCGATCTGTGGCATTGTTGTAGATTTGTTTGAGGCCAAATTATCTCAGCTGTATGGGTTGTATGTGCATGTAAAACCCCAGTTATCTAATATAATAAAGATGAGAGTTTTCTTATTCATTGTGTTGTGAGATTGCAGTGCTCTCTTTGTTTATTTTTACATGGCAATCTTCTGTTTATGAATCAAATTTGTATCTGGAGTTTTTATATGTTAAAAATTCAAACTTGTTCCAAATTTTTCACTTCATTACAGTGGTATCAGAGCCTTGGTCTTGGCTCAGCCTGCGGATTTTTCAATTTTTTGTTGTAGCTATTATGGTTCGAGGGTTATTATCGAGGGTATTTCCGGAGCATTGATCCAAGGGTCATAATATTACAAATTTTATTAAGTCTGGAAGTATTCAAAGGACAGTCGACCAAATTGATCATGAAGAAGTCATGAAAGTCGAGTATTTTCAAATGTCAGGGCGGCAAAGTTGGTGGTTGAATCCTCCCAGAATAAAGGGTCGCATTATCTCCTTTACTGCATAGGTCGATTCCCAGCACAGTGTCATTGCGTTGTTCTAGGGCCAGTTTACGTGTTGCACCATTGTTCGTTGGAGGGGTCCGACATTATTGACCACAAATCCAGCCTTACGATCCATAATATGTACGTGGAATACACCTGTGCAGGCATGATCAAGTAATCACGGGTGGTGATGGGACAAAGTCACTAAGGATGGATAGTTGTAACACATCTGAATCATGGAGTTGTTGTCTAAAGCGTAGTTGGATCGATCTGCAGTTCATCGTAGTTGTTAATCGAACAACTGGAGTGTATCGATTTACAGTGAACTCAAAGGAGAATGTAGATCAAGTCGGAAAATGTGAAAAAGTCGTCCAACAGCCATCCAAATTTGTTATTGAAAGGCCGACTCATTTGGGGAAGGTCGTGGAGTAAATTTTGTAACCAGGTGTTGAGGGCCAAGGGCTATCGTTCTATTGCTGTAGGGAGCCAAGCTCGAGAGCGATTTCTCCTTGGTCAAGTGGAGTCGCACTTTGTGGAGCTAGGAATTTGCGGGAAATCAACACCGACTAATCGCACAGTGTGGAACTGTCATTACATGTTAACGTCCAAAGAAAAGCAGGCACGATTAGAACCAGCACCGGATCGATTGATTGCTTGTGCTTAAAGTGAGGCGATGTTCATGTAAGGTCCACAATCCAAGTTAATTTTGACGACAGCAAATTGGAGAATTTGTGACGTGGAAGTTTCCTCTTTGATCGAGCAAGTCCTAAGGCCATACGATGTTAGGAAGTCTGTTGGCAGAATGTGGGCCAAGTCGCTTTGACATAGTGGCAAAAGGAGCGGAATGGAGGCAAATTTTTAAAAAGGGGGTCGTGGTATAACACTAAAGTTAAATTCCTTTATTAATTCATGGTGGGGCCAAAAATTATCAACGTGGGAAGGCCGAATCTAGTTTATTATTGCTAGCGCATCCACAGAAATTTATCCAAGCCAAAAATTTTGTGAATGTGGCAAAGTTGGCCAAATTATTTCACAAGGAGTGAAACCCACTGTGTTAATTTTAGGTATGTTCGATGCTAGAGCAATTTATTTCAATTTTCACAGTTAGCTCAATATCTTTTCCATATTAGCAATCACATTAGCATTAAAGTAAATTGCAAATAGAACATAAATATAAATCGCAGAAGAGAATCCAAGACAAGAGGACACAAGATGTGGCGCTAGCTAGGGACAAGCCCCAATGTGGGGAAACCCTTGATCAATTCTTCTTATATGTTCTTCAATAGTTCAGCACAGAGAGAGAGAGTGTACATTTACAACAGAAGTCAACACTTTGACTTATCTAGATAAGAGCATAGATCATCTATAAGAAGACGATACATGAGATTAGTTGAAGACATGCTGCTTCAACTAATTCTCCAAGGTGACTCCTTTACCTATCATTGTGTTGCATTTCGTCATCATGTTGCACCTCACCGCGCTGCACCATGCTGCACCCATCACCACTATGCTGCATCTCATCCACTTCATTAATCATGACTGTACCCATCACTGTACTGCATTATGTGCCATTGTTGCACCATGTTGCCATCCTGACCAATGTGTTGGCTGCACCTTGCTTGCTTGTTGTCCCTTGCTTACTTGTTGTCCCTAGCATGCTTGTTGTCCTTAGCATGCTTGTTGTTTCATGCTAGTTGTCCCTTGCATGCTAACTGTAACATTGCATGCCTGGTGTATTTGCTGCTACGTACCATACAATTGTCCCAAGGTTAGTTAGTCGTCCCTTGCATGCTACTCTCCTTCGGAGACAGATGCTCTGGCTGTTTCGGTAGTTCCCAACAGTTCTGGCAGTTCCCGCTGTTACCGACAGTTCCGGCTGTTCCTGGCAGTTTCGGTTGTTCCCAGCAATTCTGGCAGTCCCAGCAATTCCGGCTTTTCCGACAGTTCTAGCTTTTCCGGCTTTTTCAACAGTTCCGGCTTTTCCGGCTTTTTCGGCTTTTCCGGCAATTCTGTCTTTTCCGGCAGTTCTGGAAGTTCCAGCAGTTCTGGCTTTTATGGCAGTTCCAACTTTTCTGGCTTTTCCGACAGTTCCAGCTTTTCCGACAATTCTGGCTTTTCCGGTAGTCCCGGCGTTTCCGACTTTTTGAGCAACATAGAGCTTATTCTCCCATGACTGCATTTAGATCTAGAGCATGTTATCTAGGGCAGCGTATACCCTAGGGCACTCCCTCTAGCTCTCATCTTCATCAAACCCAAAACAAGATGAAGTGAGATCACAAGAGTGAGTGTGTGTGACAAATGACTTCAAGTCCTCTTCTGTTTATGCTAAAACATAGAGGTTGAATAGACATCACTGTTGGGCTTCTGAGCCTACATAAGTTGTTGGCCGACTTGACAATTTGTCCATAATCAAAATAAATTCATATCTTCATAAATACTTATCGAAATCGGATGATCTTTAGATCAATCCTACACCTCTCGATGAGAGGGATCCAAGAAAAATATCAATTGCCATAAATAAGATGACCCACATGGAGTTTGGCCCTAGTTGCCAATTTTAACACACTACTAAATGTGAATTTTGTCCAGTTGTGCAGGCCGAGCCCATCTCCAAATCGAAACGAATTATAAAGGAGGTCGAGAATGAAATTTTGAGGAACTGTTCTTTAAGGGTCCAATGGTTCAATTTACCTATCCTTGCGGCAACTTTAACAACTAGTGGAAGTTCTGAAGCATAACTCACAATCGCCTGAGTTTTCCTTTCTCCTGGGCTGCGTATTTCTTGAAGTCGAGAGCGTATGAATTGTTGGGGTGATGTAATATTCCTAACCCGTAATATTCCTCAAAACCCCAGCAAAACTCCAACCAAATACGTGCAAATGATATAATAACCCAGAAGTGATAAAATAACAGTGGAACAACATATAATAATGTAAACCGGAAATATAAGCAGATATACAAGAAATGCTAAGCCATTTTATTATACTGAGCAATAAAATGAGTACAAGAGGTGATCAGACATATGGCACCTCGACTTGCACAAGGCAAGTGAAGAAAAGCTCTCAGAATAACAAGAAATGGCCTCTCTGCGTGGATGTTGCTGGAGAACTGTTGTGATGTTGCTGCTACTAGGAAACAAATAATGATTTGGGGCTGCTCCCCTCCTCAGAAAATGCTGAAACTCTGGAATCAAGCTCTACTCAAGAAACCCAGAAAAACCCAGAAAGCTCTCTTGGAATAGCCGACCCCCGAAAATCACCCCCTTGGGGTTCTACGCAGTTCCTCAGTGCTCTGCGCTGCCACTGAAGGAAACCCCTCCAAACTCTGCCTGGAACTCTACCAAAAATCCTCCAATAGGCAAGGGTTGGTTCCCTGCTCAATCTCCCAGCATGAAATCCTCCTGCAAAAACCCCAATCCAACACTGCTACCAGAAAGAACTGCATCCCTCTCCCAGTGTTGCGCAATCCTCCAAAACGCTGCTGAAACTACTGCTGGAATGCCGATAAAACTACTGCTGATATGCCAAGGAAATACCTTTCCCGAGCAGGCACTCGAAGTCCCCCAGGGCTAAGGGTGAGATCTCCAAACGGAGACACTCAATGCACTAAATAGCGTTGCAGACTAGCTAAATAACCAGCATGCTCAGAAGTCGAAACAACTAGCTCAAAATGCACATAGCTGAATGATCCAAAATGAGGGGGCTCCTCTCTATTTTATAGTGTCTGTCTCTCACAATCCCTAGGCTCACTTCCTCCTGCATGATTCTCCTCTTGCCACATGTTCTTCCCTCCTGCGCAGTCCCTCCATGTGTCTGTGTGGGTCCCATTTCTCTGTCCCCCTTTGGCCCCCTTGGCTCCTCTTTAAGTCACAACGTTGTGCTACTAGGAAGTGACTTTTTATTCTTAAAGTGAGTTATGTCCCCCGTCCACTTTTTTATTTACAAATAACTATAGAAAGGCAAAAAAATTGAACAAAATCTGAACATTCCAATTACCAATGGCTATAGGATAATTACAGTCTCTCCCAGCAAAATGTGATTGCTTGTCCTCAAGCAACTGAAGTGATGGCATGCTGCAAGATCTTCTCACTCTCCCTAAGTGGCATTCCTTCATGCTCGACAAATTCCTCCACCGCACTAAAATTCCCAGACTGTCTACTCCCGCAGCCGCCTCTCCCTGGTACCAATTATAGCCTCCAGCTGCAATACCAAATGCCCCTCGTCATCCATGGGTGGTAGTTCATCTGTCACTGTCACCTACTACCCCAATGCCTTTTTCAGGCATGATAAATGAAAAACGTTATCAATCTTGCTACCTTGGTGCAGCTCCAACTCATATGCAACCTGTCCAACCTTGCGTATCACCCTGTACGGCCCATAAAAGCGGGGCTTGAGCTTCTCAGCCCCCTTCTGCTTTAGTGACGACTGTCGGTATGGCTGTAATCGTAGGTAGACCATGTCCCCTACCTCGAACTGCCTCTCCACCCGACCCCAGTCGGCATACAGCTTCTGCTGATTCTGTGTTGTAGCCATGTTATCCTTGAGAGCTCGGAGAATATCTTGACTCTCTTGGATCCAAATCTTGGCTCTGGGAAACTTGCTATCACCAAACATCACGTCAGCAAAAGATAAAGGATGATACCCATACAAGGCATAGAATGGTGACATACCAATGGACATGTGATGTGAAGTATTGTAGTAGTACTCCTCTAGATGCAGCCACCTCAACCATGCTCGCTGCTGCCCACTGACATAGTTACGCAAGTAGCCCTCTAGCCACTTGTTAACTATCTCTATCTGTCCATCCGTCTGTGGGTGATAACTGGTACTCGGTGTCAAATCCGTCCCCAACAACCGGAAAAACCTGCCAAAATCCGCCCATGAAACGGTTGTCCCTATCACTGACGATGGTCTTAGGAAGACCATGTAGCCTGAAGATCTCTCTAAAGAACAGCTCGGCCACCTCTACTGCTGTATAGTGTGCGGATATGGCAAAAAAATGTGTGTACTTCGTCAGTCGGTCAACGATGACAAAGATGCAATCCTTGCCCTGTACCATGGACAACCCTGTGATGAAGTCCATCGAAATACTCTCCCATTTCCCCTCCGGAATGGGAAGAGGCTACAATAATCCCGCGGAATGGCTCATCTCTCCCTTGTTCCTCTGGCAAACATCGCACTCCCGGATTTGTTAGAGTACGTCCTCCTTGAGGCCCTTCCATGAGAACCTCTCCCTAATGGCCCTGTAGGTTTTGGTAAACCCCTGATGTCTTGCCAAGGGTGAATCATGTGACGCCTGGAGTATCTTCTTCTTGAGCTAAGACCCCTCAGTCAAGAAGATCCAGTCCCTGTAATAGATGATCTCATCGACCACCCTGTACCTGTCATCTGCCACCTGCCCATCCAGAACCTCACATGC